>CAJQZM010039022.1:11729-64671 GCA_907164665.1 Colias nastes | reverse complement strand
ATGGCGCCGACGAAAATTTTACATCTTTTCGTCATGGGTGTCATTTTCATGGTTATTGGGGTAGCTATTAACCAATATGAGGTCAAAACTAAAATCCAAGATGACGCCGACAAAAATTTTACATCTTTTCGTCACGGGTGTCATTTTCATGGTTTTTGGTGTAGCTATTAACCATTATGAGGTCAAAACTAAAATCCAAGATGGTGCTGACGAAAATTTTATATCTTTTCGGCATGGGTGTCATTTTCAAGGTTTCTGAGACAGCTATTAACAAATCCCGAATATAACCGTCGATAATTTGGTATATTTTTCTTACAACCGTTTACATATTTTTCGAGCAGAATTCAAATTCTGTGGAACTGTACACAGATAATAGCCTTTTGAAGTGAAACTTCTTTAGACGCATTGAGAGTAAAATTTCAAAATCGCGTCATGGTAATACTGTCACGTTATGGAGCAAGGCGGTGATTTTGGTATCTATAAATCTCGCCAAAGAAGTTTCACTTCTGACAGGTTATCTCGGCACACACGCTCTTTATTATTTTATTCTCTTCGTTTTAATGTTTTAGATGAACTTTATTTTAAAAAAAGTTTAGCGAATATATTTGTCAGAATATTAACATGATTGCCACAGAGTTACGTTTTATATATATATATATATATATTACATTTCTAAATATGCATTTCAATGTTCTTTAAAATTGTTTTTTTAAGACTGTCTACAAAACTGTAGTTGTAAATGTTTTTGTTATATTATTTAAGTTTACTTTAAAGGAGTAAGAAAGATATACCAAACTAGCGGTCCGCCCCGGCTTCGCCCGTGGTACATATTTACGTTTTCTCTATATAAGAACCAGCCTCGTACTTCAAGAAATGTAATAAAAAAAGAATTAACGAAATCGGCTCAGTTGTTCTCGAGTTATGCGCTTACCAACACATTTTGCGATTCATTTTTATATTATAGATTATCGACGGTAACATTGGGGATTTGTAAATAGCTGTCTCAAAAACCTTGAAAATGACACTCATGCCGTAAAGATGTAAAATTTTCGTCGACACCATCTTGGATTTTAGTTTTGACCACATATTGGTAAATAGCTACCCCAAAAACCATGAAAAAGACACCCATCACGAATAGATGTCAAATTTTCGTCAGCGTCATCTTGGATTTTGATTTTGACCTCATATTGGTTAATAGCTACCCCAAAAACCATGAAAATGACACCCGTGACGAAATGATGTCAAATTTTCGTCGGCGCCATTTTGGATTTTAGATTTGACCTCATATTGATTAATAGCTACTCCAACTCTTTGAAAATGACACCCATGAAGAAAACATTTCAAATTTTCGTCGGCGCCATCTTGGATTTTAGTTTTGACCTCATATTGGTTAATCGCTACCCCAAAAACCACCCACATTTGCTACTTAGGAAAAGTTAAGATTTAAAGATATCATAGGTAATGTGACGATTATAATTTCATTCCGACCGTTTCTCGGAATAACATACATTTACTAAGAAGGGTTTAATATATTGCCGGTAACATAATATTATGATGTATGATAATAATTAATAATTCATAAAAAAGTATTTTATACATTTCTTAATAAGCTTCGACATTGTATACAATAATACAATTCATTAATTGATTATTATTCAAATTGTTGTAAAATAGTCACACTTTTTTAAGTTGGTTGAATACACTAACATACTTATCAGGATCGTACCTACTAATAAAAATAACAAAATGAATTTTTAAAGTTCCCAGTAATCTTCTAGAATCAATTTCAATAAAAATAAAAAAATAAAATAATATCAAGTATGAAGATGGTCTATAAAATGGAATGTGCTATGTTTACGTGAGCGTGATGTTCCCGCGCACCACGTTGCGACGTTATTAGATACCTAAATTTGAGTAACGCAGATATGTATGTGACAGCGTCCATAAACATGTTTGCGGTGCAAGACTTCAATTTACAAAATTCAATTATTATTTTGCCTTTTTTATTTGTTTTACTTTTAATTATTATTACCAATATTTTCAGAAGAAAATAAATTATTAATGTATCCAGAACGAGAGTTTCATTTTAAACTTTAAATGTATTTATAAAATAGACCAATAAACCAGAAGCGTTCTTTATGTTTAGATGATGTTGATGCTACAATAAGAAACATGATATTTTTATTTCTAAGAGCAAATATTTTTACGAGAAATTAACAATAAATTATCTTTTATATTGTTTCTATCGATTTGAATAATAAAATAAAATTTGAAAAAGGAATGTTTCCTTTCAGAAAAATTTGCTATCCCTAGTATTTCAAGTACTTTCCTTTCAGGGCACATCGAAAATTTCCACACTGTATATATACAAACAAATATATAAATATGCAAATATTGCTCGTTTAATGGTATAGGATAAGTAGTCAATTTATTTATCAACAACATTCCTACGATAGCAAATAAAATCGAACTACTGATTTATGTATACTGTGGCGTGCTCGCCCGTCTCCATAGGTCACCGGAGTTCATGTCGCCCCGGCTCCTGCGCAACCCGGGCGCGAGCGAGTCTCAGTGCCTAAAATGCCTAAACTTTCAGAATAATGGGCTCTTAATACGCTATACAGACGAATTATGATTTTAATAACATACAGGCTAAATAACACCAAAATTCCATTCTATTCAATATTTAACTTTTACATAATATTTACTACTATCTGCGTCCCGCAGTTTCACCCGCGTATTTGCAGAAATATCAAAATAAAAAGTATTACCTACATCTGCTGTCTGTCAATGAAAGTCCCGTCAAAATCGGTCCACCCGTTCCAGATATTAGCTGGAACAAACAGACAAATATACAAGATTGTAAAAATTACTGTTTTGGTATAAGAATATCCAATATGCATTTAGTAAAAAGCGGTTATTTTGATATAGATAACAATTAGAAACTCAGTTATTATTGGTAGTATAGATGACTATATTTATTATTTACTATGATCACAGATAATATAATACTACACCTATCATAAACATAATAGATCTGACTTCTAACCCAGAATTAGCAATTAACAGAACAATGCCTTTTGTTTGAAGGACCCGTGTGTGCTAATGATGGTCTAACTGACCTTTGCTAAAGGTCTGGGAAGTTATTAGTATGTACTCGTAGATGTTCTGATATCGAGAGGAATGTTTGATATTTTGATTCAGGAGTTGAGTTAACTTATATTAAAAGTTTTAATACATGTTGTGAAAAAGGTTTAGCTTAGCTAGCTTACTAGCTTAGGATTATAAATATACAAGTAGGTAGTGCTTTTATGTTATAGAAAAATGTACCTAGTTGTAATAATTTTCTTTAAGTCAATGACAGTTGTCAGTAGATAATCCATACTTTAATATTATAAATGCGAAAGTAACTCTGTCTGTCTGTCTGTTACTCAATCACGCCTACACTACTGAACCAATTTGCATGAAATTTGGTATGGATATATTTTGATACCCGAGAAAGGACATAGGCTACTTTTTATCCCGGGACATAGGATAGGTTTTATCTCGGAAATCCCACGGGAACTATGCGGGTTTTTCTTTGACTGCGCGGGCGAAGCCGGGGGCGGAAAGCTAGTTAATAATAAATTGCTACATTATAAAAACAATTGAACTAAATAAATTAGTAGTATTTTTGGGTTAATTCAATATTGAAGTACCTATGGCTGACAACTGGGATGAAATTTGGCCTGCAATTACTACGATGTAAGTAAGTAGATACCTAATTTAAGCAAAAATGTTCTAATGGTTCTATTGCATCATCATCATCATCAGCCCATATACGTTCCCACTGCTGAGACACGGTATTTCTATGAGGGTATTGCTTAATAGATATTAATTAGGTATAAACTGAAAATTCACCAATGAAACAATAATACCGATAATTAAATAATTTATTCAATGTATAATACAAAACGAACGCATTGCACCTCGTTGCATATTCATTCACGACCCATTTGAGCTGTCAGGGGTCACGGGTTCGATTCCGGTCCCTATGCAAATTGCATCCTGATATTGTGTAATTGTATTTTATTTTAGACAATAATTCGGTTCAGTTAGCACACTTGAATTTTTACGGCAGACGAACATGTGCAAATCCATAAATTATTTTATATAAATTAATTTAAGGATTCTAGGCACATGTACATTGTATATTATTTTCGAAAGATTCCAAAATCCAAAGTTCAAAAGTACCTATTGAAAGTCATCCTCATCTTTTCCACTGAGAAACTACCACTTTGTTTAATATTCATTAAAATTAGACCAATCAAACTAGTATCGATGTTAAAATATGCAGCACATATTTTTTCTCTTCGTAATTGGCTTGCTTTAATTATTCTAATTTAATGTTTTTTTATTCAAAAAGCAAAGTGTATTTGTGATATTAGTTCTCTTTTATTTCCTTTTCTTTCTCCTTTATTAGAGCAACCGATTTATGTGATCTTACTCTTCAAATGTCACTATCTCACTTACACTTACACCACACCATATATTATCTTTCTCTTAACACGATCTAGGCCTTAAGGTTAGCTATTAGCATAAATCCTTAACAAACAAGCTAGCGTATGTCAAGCAGCTGTCTTATTATCGTCTCCAAGTGGCAAGTGTATTCGGTACTGAATTGTTAACATTGCTCCTACAGCGGTGGCACGATGACGTAGATGTAGTGCTACTGGAAGACTCAGTACTAATGTTTTCGTGTCTGTATCTAGAGTTGAAGTTGTATTTAAACATTTGACTATCTTCAAAGTGAAGCGAAAGGGTAAAGTTTTCAAAGTTTATAGTTTAATCTTGCACGATTGAAACTAAAGAATAGATTGTAATCGATCTGCAGAACATAATAATATCTACAATTTGTTAGCCGACTTCAAAAAAAGGTGGAGGCTCTCCATTCGGCCGGTATATATCTGTAAAACAATTTCAAAATATTGCTTATATGCAGTTGATCAATCATTACTGGATAAACTATACGTGCGGAGATCTTATAGATGTCACCGATCAATCAATTTATTTATTGACAGCCGTATCTAGTACTCTTTAAACCAGTGATCTATGTTATTTCGAATATTATAGTAGCCAGCTGATATTTGGCATAATCTTGGTAGAATTCAACTAAATATTGGTCGAATTATTGGTATTGAATGTCAAAATGCATGGCATAATATAATGTAAACCTAGCTGTACCTATACCTATAATACATTACCTAGCTGTAGTCGTCAGAATTTTCTTAGATACCTATGTTCGAACTAGAATTAATTTCATCGTCAAAAGTTTTGCTCTAACACAGTAGGGAAAGGAATTGGCTGGGGTATTCATTAAACATTTCTTACATTTTGAACCAAACGTTATTATTATTAAGTAATATTGGGCCTTACTTGAATTCAAGGTTTTCAAAATTTATGAACAGGATTCTGTTATTTATTCATAAACAATGTTTGTGGTACTTCCTTAAAAGTTAGGCAAATAATATCAATAACAACTTTAAAACCCAATTACACAACAATACCAATAGAACCCAAAAAACTATTCAATACGGAAAAAAGTTACTCTAAAGAGTTAATTTTCTCCCTATAATAACCCACCTTTGACATCTATATTGATTCAATTCCCATTGCGTTTTTTTTTTAAATCCACCCCACTCTTCACACGCTTAATGAGTTCAACGAGCGTGAAAGAGATAGATATCTCCAACCCTACTTTTAGTCACAAATGGCGTCCTACAGGAGTTCTTTAAAGAGCGACGAAGCATTAAATAACTGCGTAGTATGGCGCGCCATTCACGAAAGTATGAGAATATAATAATATTATTTTTTTTTTTGATTAAAATAACATATTATGTAGAGCGGTGTATTACCTAGTTACTTACTGCAACGATACAATAACCCATACGTTATAAGAATTATTAACTGTAAATAATGTTCACGGCATAGAATCAATCAATCAAACTTATGCCTATCGCATAACATTATTTTCTCAAATGTCTATTACAATTATTTAAAGTTAGTAAACACTATGATACGAATAGATATGGGTAATGTAATATAATAATATTATCTACGGACATTAATAACATTTGTTTCGTGAAAGCAATTAAAAAAGTATATAATCTGAATTAAAGTCACTTAGGCTTCGCTAATTTCCTAGCTATCAAAATTAAAACAACAAAATCGCAGCGTGAACAGCCTCCACTTTCAAAGCACCTGATAGTTCTGTATCTCTTGTGTTTATTCATCTTCAGAACTGAACTGAAATGTACTCATATAGCACCTTCAATTGTTGCTCGATAATATCCTTTGAATTTCTTTAAAACGCTTTGACGTGTCTTTTCATTTCAACATAATGGTTGCGGATACAATATCTTCCAATATGTATAGAATGCAAGGAATATTTATGTGTTCCTCTTTATATACTTTAGTTAAAAAGTTCTTGAAAAATCTTCAGTGTAGCTATGAAATACGAAAGAATATTGACCACAATATACCATATACCATATACGAAAGAATATTCGACCAATATTTCCCAAGAAGTAGACGTCTAAACCATCAACTTATATTAACGTTATAGTTCTTAATTTGGAGGTTTGGGATATTTGACGATTCAGGAAATTATGTTATCAGCAACATAATATCGTTGCTAAACCCTAAGAAACTTAAAAAAGCAGGGTAATAACTAAAGACATAGTATAAAACAAAGTCGCTTTCTCTGTCCCTATGTCCCTTTGTATGCTTAAATCTTTAAAACGACGCAATGGATTTTTATGTATTTTTTTTAATAGATAGAGTGATTCAAGAGGAAGGTTTTAGTATATTTAGGTTTTAGACAGAGCGGGCGAAGCCGCGGGCGGGAAGCTAGTTACGTAATAAAACGTTAACACGTCGCCAGTTAACCAAAAAGTTTCTAAGTAAAAACTTTTTATCTCCACATCAACGAATTCTATTGAAATCTTTTTATGAATCTTAACAAAAAACCCAATTACCATTTCGATATTTTATTCGATAAAATCCGATCGATTATCACGGTCCTTAATGCTCGAGTGATGTTATTGTTCTTTTTTATCGATAGAAACAGGAATGGCGATGTATCGATAAAAAGATTTGTGTCGACAGATAGAGGGATTAGATTAGAATTTAATTTAAAACGCATGCGCATAGTTTTAGTTACTTTGGGAACACTATGGTGTGTTATCTTTAATTATATCAGAAGACACAAATGAAATATCTTTTAACGTCGTACTTATTTTATTATTATTATCATACTTATTTTTTTATTGTAATAACATGGTATGGAAGCTTTAAATAAGTATACTTACCTACAAATTTCACTAATGTGACTGTAGTTCGTATATTATGTAGTGTTGCGATATACTTACGCGAAAGCTTAGATACCAGAGAACCTAAATCCAGGCTGGATTTCATATTTAGTAAAATAAATGTTTCTGTCTTGCAAGTTATAGAGTGTTGATCACGAACTTTCCTGTAAACTGTAAAGAATAAAGACAATAGGTATATGAAATGCATCTTGACTTACATGAAATATCAGCTAATTATATGTAATTGATGTATCAAGTCACGGTGAATTAAATATAGTGGATTATATTACTCATAATACATATTTATTAATACATAAAGTATTTTATCATGAATCCAAATAATGGTGTCATAATATTACATTGAATAGCTAGCTAACCCGGCAAACCATACATTTTTCTTTTAGGGCCGATTTTTCAATCCATGGTTAAAACTTATCCGCCCAATAAAGTATTACACGATAATATTAAAATGTCACTCGTAAACTGTCAAAGACGGGCAAAGAATACATTTTTGAAATGGTATTTTAATACGTTATTCGACGAATAAGTATTAACCGATTGAAAAATCAGCCCTTACACGTTTAAGTTTCTTGATTCTCATTCATCAAGATGTATGTTCGTTTAGAAATGACATTACTCTGAACGCTTTCGTAAGACCCCATCCGTTCGGAAGCCGCAAATAAAAAGTTTATTTCACTTGCGTACAACGCTCCTTAATGGTTTGAAAGTTAAAATAGATATATTGGAGATTTAAATGCTTTATTTATAGCCACTTGATGTATGCGAGTGGTAGTTACTGTCAATGTAATGACTTGTACACGAAGCCCTATTTGTGTGTTCCCGAAATATTACCTATTACTCATACTGTCTTTATAAACATCTAACTCTGCCCCTTTTATAAGTTTAGCATAATCAGACGTTTTGGTCTAAGTTTTGGAATAAGTTTGCCTTCTTCTACGAATGAAAATTTTATTTTTTAATTTCAATCATTTATGTCTACAAACAAATCAAGAGGATTTGCCATTCAAATATACAACCAAATATAGTAAGCATATGAATAATATAAGATTTACTTATATGAAAAAATAATAAAATTCACTGACTAAAAATAACTATGAACTATAACGCCTTTAGTACACCGACGCATTCGCGTGCGGCAGCGAAACAACGAAAAATCTGTCAGTAGTGTGGCAGGATTTCGCATATTATGATATGTCTCACTCTAGCACATAGATAGATGAAATAGTTGCGTCCTTGTCAGTATTGTTTCGCAAGGAACTGCGAAATGGCCATTACACAGACGCATTGCGAAAAAGTTGCGAAAACATTGCTGTGTAGGTACCGTTCCGCAGATATTTCGCTACGCAGTAGTTTCGCAGAGATTCGCTGCCGCACGCGAATGCGTAGGTGTACGCATTCGTGTAGAATTCTATAAAAATTCTAGCCCAAACGTCATTCGAGGAGAAGTCGATTCCAATCTAGATAAATATCGATTCTGTGACGTTCCAATTACGTTGCGAGTAAAGTGAGATCGCCATTTAATTGTAAACAAAGATATAAATTACTAGATGTGACATATAAACTAATGAAGGAATTGCGTTTGGTCCATTGTTACTTCTTCTCTTTGTTAATGGCTCCACCCATTAATAATTTTAATTTGATGATGATTTTAATTGATAGAAAATCATTTAAATATGCCTATTCCTTTACTCTATAACTCTGATTGTCATAAAACTATTTTTCAAAATGAAAATACAACACCAATTAAAATTAGATTAGCTGCAGATTCTTCTTCGAGCTATGATATCCTTAGGCCACTTATGATAATATTTAAGAAAAACAACTTTTATCGACTCAAAACTATCTACACCAAACAGAATGAACTCCCATGTGGTGACACAATTTAGAAGAAGCAATATATACTGTGTAGAGTAATGTTATTCGACGCACGCATTTTAACTCTGCTGAGTGCAGAATCCTGAATGCTAAATGACCTTCATTTGCAATTTAATTTTTAAGTGACTCCCTCATACATACTAGACGTTGCCAGAATGTTTTTGTAGAAAGTAAAAGAAATTAAATTTTTAAAAGAAACGATTAAGAAACTGAAATACTTAATGTTAAACGATTTTATAGAAGCGAAAGAGTTATGTAATAATAAATTGTGGTAACATTTTTTAAATTTAATAGGTTGAAATCTGTTAACAAAAATGAGCCCATAAGATATGTAAGGATAGAGTCTCGATCTTGGACGTAAATGGATCCATAGTAATGTAAAATACTTTACAATTTAGACCCCTACTGTTTTTTGGTTGTTGTTATATAGGGAATAGCAATAAAACTATAAACATTTATAATGTCAACATTTAACAGGCCAAAAGAAACAGCTACATGATACACAGTTATGTAAAAGACGACTTTTGAAGAAGCTTATAAAAGCTCTATCCGACGAAACTAGGAAAAGGTTTGGTTTTTTGGTTTGTTTGGTGTGATAAAATGTTGTTTTTCATTGATTGATTTGGATTTTGGAATAAATTATTTTCTTGAATACTTTAATGCTCCATCCAGTAAAACTTTTCTATATCGTTGTTAGAAACTGATTTACAGTCTTTAATCGGTTATCTTATATCTTACGAGTTGTTTTCGTTCTTGTAATATATGGGATCGAATGTTCTGGATGCCGCACTTGATACAAAAGGTATATTTACTTTTTAATTGGATTCATAGGATTAACTTATGAGATTAGAATGGAATGCTATTTCGGATTTAACATAAAGGAATTCAAGGGCTGGCAATTAATTATTTATTTTTAAAACATCCTGTTAGTATCAATAACAATTAGCAAAAGTGGGAATAATTTTAAATATGATGCTTTATATAATAATGAGTTATGTTAAAAACGTGATAGAAGTTTGCTCTATTTTTTTTTTTATTTTTTAACTTGTATTGTTATGGTATTTATTTTACAATTTCCGTTTCTCTTTAAAGCATGTAAGTAGTTGTTACAACACGAAAATTTTCTGGGCATTATAAATCGTTCTTTTTAATTTTAGCAGCATCTTAAGTACAACTTCTAAAGTATCTTATGTAAGTTAGGTTAGTTAAAACTTTTTAAGCCCATTAAAAATTTACTGTTTAAATTTAAAGATAACATTAAACAATTTTACAACATTAACATGATACCTCTCCTCAAAACAATACAATTCAGAATGATTTAGAAGTACCCGCATGATTAACAATTAGAAATTAACATCACAATAATATGTTTCAATTAAATTCACTCGAAGGGCGTGTTTGTTGTTCACACGTGTGAAGTTTTAATGAAAGCTCTCATTTATAATGACATTGTTTTTTATTACCACCATTATCATCATCATCATTCGCCCATATTTGTTCCTACTCTAGGAAAGGGCCTCCTAAGTAAGAAAACACTTTTTTGTACTATATGGTACTAAAGAGAGGGAGTGATATGCTTCTAAAAAAGTAGAAACTTAGATATAATAATTCAACTAGTTTTTATAATTTATATTAAAGAAGATATTTAAGAAGATCTCTATAATAAAACTGTGTTTTCTGAGCCGGGGTTACCATTGTTAATAAATATAATAATTATGACTATTCAAAAGCGTTTATAAAAAAATAGTTGAATAAAGAAATGTTTGAATTTGCCTCTATATTCGAAGCCAAACAAACCAATTTAAACTAACCACGATCCACACTCCTCTTTAATAGCAGCATAAAGGAAATAGACGTCCAAACCAGCCGGCCATTAATTTAGAGCGTTATCACGTTTCTCATTACAGATTCATTTTTACAAAGCTAGCGCCAGACGAAGCCGTATGATATCACGACCTCATTGTGTTTGAGTTTAAAAAACACACGTTCCGTCGACGCATTAGAAATTGTAATGATTAGTTGGTACTTGCGCACGCGCCGTTCGTATCAAAGCGCGTCTGCGGTGGCATTGGCAAAGATGAATATTGAGATGGATGATCCTTGGGAATGCGCAGTTCTTTATTTCAATTAAGTTGTTGTTTTAAATAATATGATGTTTTATTATGATCGTGATGTTAGTTGAATTAAAATATACATCCCAGAGGACTGCTGATATCGCTATTTTTTATAAGTAATTGTTAAATTTTAAGATATTTTAGTAAAACTGGCACTTACTTTTTAACTGTCTTGTCTTGAAATATATTATAATTTTTTATAATATTGAAAATGATAAAGATACTAATAATGACATTTTGGCCTTTCTAACGTACGTAGGATGATGATTTAAAATCCAGTTATACTTGCAGTAAAAAATATTTATAATTATTTTTTGTTCAACATTTAACAAATTGGCTTTAGTTGATAAATTTCTTAGAATAAACACGTTTACCGAGACATTAGATAGACCTTTCAGTATTTACTATTTAACCACATCTACACAGCTTACTCTTTGACCATGGCCACCGAGATCGTGCGGTACGTGACGGATACGTGTTTATGAAATATTACTTCTCGTTTGAACGATATTACACATTTGTTAATACAATTGTTACTAAAACAGCTTTTATTTGTTTAAGTACCACATCAAACGCAATCGTTCTTTAATTAAGCTTTTATTCTATTACAATAAAGGTTTAATGCTGATTTATTTAGCGTGTAATAAACTTATATAAGTCTTGCAATGGTTTTGATTGAATTTTCACTTATAATACCACAAGAGCTTCAAAATTATCGGGTATTTCCCGATAGGTTCGTTGCAAACAAATGAAGGAGTCAAGTTTTTCAGGTTAAAAAATCACGAGCGCTTCGCGCTCGTGATTTTTCCTGAAAAACTTGACGACGAAGCTCGTGTGGTATTCGGGGGATTATTTTTCCGTCCCAAATGTCGGCCAATAATTTCACAATTGAATTCAACCTGTCAGTTTGACGTGTGGTTAATTTGACTGGATCATGTTTTGTTTTTTATATATAGCAACTACCAGAGAAAATTTTCAAAAAATTATCAGTATAATACCACAGTTGACAGATATATACTACGTACATACAGTTAGGAAACTAAGCCCCCCCCATGAAATTATGACGTATAGCTATAGGGCTGTTACTTTTTGATATTTAACCGACTTGAAAAATAAAGGAGAAGGTTATCAATTCGGCCTGTATATTTCTGTTTGCTTTTTTTCACAGTTGATTTTGTGGTAATTTGGAGATTAAAACCCGTTAAAATACAAAAATGGTGTAGCCTAAATATGAATTTACAAGAAGAAACAATCCGAATTAATATCTACAGCTTGTAAAAGTAAATACGTTTTTATCAGTGCTATATTTCGAAATCTAGTTTTGTTATGGACGCCGAAGGCTATTTAATGTACCTAAATTATTTATAATGCTTGATATTTGTATTATACATATATTCAATAATTATTTTAAACCAGAATTTACAATACTTGTATGTAGGTATACCTACTAAATTATTTTTAAAACGATAAATTAAATTAAATTAAAAAACACAAAATATGCAAAAATAATATTAAAATTATTATTATACGAGCATAGAACCTCTACCTTTTTGTTTTAGGAAGAAAAAGAAAATAGTTTGACAGGCTTAGTGCTTGACAAAGTGGAGACGCCACGTATCGATAAAAATACAATAATTTTAATATCTATCTTTTTCTTCCCTAATATTTACGTAATTATGCACATAAATTTAAACAAGATTTTTTTAAGGTTTCCTTTTTTTATATTTTCGTGCTCTTCTAGATTGCGTAAAAAATAGATGCGATCTTTAAACAGACTGGACTCCTAATAGGTACTATTTGTAGCTATCATTTTGATAGAAAATATGTCAACATAATATTATAAAACTCATACTGCCATATCTATAGAAATTAAAAAATAGTCTCTTTTTAACTTGTAGTCAGATATGGTATTTACAAATATATTTATTGAAAGGGCTACAAACTGAAACAATCGATATTTATTTAATGTGAATTGACATCACTTTAAACTTTTTTCCATACTATATTCAAAATCTGTGGATGTGTCACCCGCTACTATCGATCCCCCTCAATACCCTTGTAAACACGCTTGATGGGGGGGGAGCCATTACGAACATTTTGTATGAAGTTTCCTTACTGTATGTATCTGTATATTGTGATAATACCATGTAGGTTGTACCACGTGACGTCGAATGGTGCAATTCTATTGGTCGATATTTGGGTCGTAAAAATAATCACTGAAATCAAATTTATACATACATATAAGAAGTTATTTTTAAGGTGGTAACTTTCTGCAGTTTTCTTGTATTCCCTTTATAAATAAAATTTAGAATGCTTTTAACTATATATGTAGCACTATTGCTTAAGCATAATATTATCTCCACTCTATGTTAAATCTATGTACACGTATAACTAAACTAAACTTTTTGAAAAGCATCTATAATTACTAATGGCTGGTTCACACTTTGATTAGTGTGAGTGCAGGTGATTAGTGCGAGTGCAGGTGTGTAGTGCGAGTAGTGTCCAATTCACTGCGAGTGCAGGTGATTAGTGCGAGTGCAGGCACGCTGCGAGTGAGGGGGAAGGGAGGGCGCGCGGGACGTGGCTACTCGCAGTCCACTCGCAAAAAAATAGAACACGCTTCTATTCACTTTACTACACAGCCTACTAAACACTCGCACTAAACAGTCGCTGTCCACACGTAGTTACTAAACACCTGCACTCATCACCTGCACTCGCACTAATCAAAGTGTGAACCAGCCATAAAACTCAACTCCCCAAGCAATAATCACCTTAACCAATGTTATAATAAGTCAAAAATTCCCATGAATCTATTAACATCAACAATTATACTATAATCGATTTCAACCCTTGATTTGCACACCATAAAATTATGTCGAAATGTATGTATGTATGGAGAAACGATATTCACAGGCGAAGAATCAAATTACCTCATGTTTACATAGGATCGGGTAAATACTGACTGGATGTGGTATTAATGACTGTAGTTTTAGTTAATGGGAACGTTTCGTGGTAAATTGGAACAATAGTGACTAAAAACTTAATTAAAATTAAACTTCATTTTATGTTAAGTTACATCTGATATATTCGAGTTCCTAATATTAATGTTATTGATGTACAATCTAAGAGAAAATAATATTTCAATAAGTAAAGTATAAAATAATTGTTTCGAAACAAAAAAATTATTCGCATTTAAGTTTTGCGTGTTTAATAATAACCTAAATTAGTTACTTTTTTTTATTAATGTTTTTACAAAGCTCTTTAAATACTTTTATAGTACCTTCATCAGTATTAAACGAAGCCCTTTTGTTCTATTCGTCACAAATCAGTCTTTTTTCAACTGTAGGCTCAAAACCTCTGCTCTGCGTAGATAGTATATCCAATTATATCGACCAATTAATAATTATTAAGTCCATCTGTCCTCTCCACTAAAATAATTACCCCAAACCTCAACCTAAATCCCAAACTATTAAATCAGGTACAAAAACATCACACAGTCATCCCTAAATAATTAGCAGTAATTAAAAAACAATATGGCGGCGAAATATTACAATCTGTCATAGTTTTGTAACAATAGGCTACGTTAGGGGCGTGTCAAAACGAAATTGACCACACTAGAGTTTCGCTCGAAGTTTTTGCAAGACGGCTCTTTTGACTTTTTATTATATCCTTCATCATGATTTGGTAGTTAAATTTAAAATTATAACGCGTAACTAATTGTTTGTATGATGTGCTTCCGCGTGGGGTCGATAGTTTTCTTCGGGAATAATAAAGAACGTTGTTACTTAGGGACTTTTGTTTGAACTGGCCGCAACAGACAATAAAATTATGATTTAATAATATATGAGGATTGTTTAAAATGTATAATTAGAAAAACTCTTTATAATTAAGTACTATCATATTGACTAGCATAAAATTATGTATTGTTACTAACATAGGTATAAGAATATTGTTACTAACAAGTGGACCAATGATGTTACAATAAATAAATGAATTATTAATTATTATTATTCTTATAACAACAAACAATGTACAGACAAAACCTACCTAAAAATGACAACTAATAAATAAAAAGACATGGCTTCGAATTAAATATTACAACTGTATTCTAAGATTTAAAATATATAAGTTTTTTTCCTTTTATGATCCTCCAAATTATAATCAAATAAACATAAACTATATAAAACACACAAATATGATTGTAACATCAAACAACAATAAAAAATAGCCATTCGCCCGTTCAAAGATTAATAAAGATTTTATCTTAACGAATGTAAAATTTAGTTTTAAATGGATTAAAAATGTAAATTATATTAAGCCGTCGAGTACAGAGGTATTACGGGATTACCTCTCAGTGGGTATAATGTGATGTTAAGAAATAATGTAGTTACTGCAGAGTGCAGACATAGAGAATACTAGAAAACGTACCTACTTTATGAATTAATATAATAAAGTTTTAATCAAAGTACCTTCGTAATTTGTTAAGTAGATCAGTCTTTTAGGACAGGTTTATAGAATACTGTTAATTAGTGTGCTCTTATAAAATTTTATTCGGCATATTCATCAAATCAAAGATTATCTACTGTTTTCTGTTGATAATTTTTGCTTCGGCACGAATTGGGCCACGCTCGCACCGGGGAAGGTACCACACCCTCACAGAATATCGGCGCCATAGTGACAGTTTACTGTCGCGTTCCGTACGGTGAGTGAGGGGTCCGGAGGCCCACATCCCTTCCCATCCTCTCCTTCCCTATCCTCATTCCCTCCTATCCTCGCCCCTTCTACCTAACTCCTTCCAAATCCCTTTGAGGACAGCAACACATCCACTTCCCAGTGGAGTGGATGCTTATGGGCGGCGTGTATCGCTTAACACCAGGCGACGCGTCTGCTCGTTTGCTATCCTATATCATAAAAAAAAAAATCGATTTATTTAATTAATATTTAAATGATGACACCCTAATTACCCTTAAAATTTTGCTAAATGTTCTAAGAAACTCATTTATTACTAGTAAGTAGATCTTACCGACCTACTAACTACATGTAAAACAATAAAAAATTGTCGGTTGTATTAAACGGACTAGAAAATTCTCTGATTTTAAGATAAATAAATAATAATCAACTTGCGCCATCTAGTCAACTACATCCATGTTCTCAGTGATAGAGGCAGTATGTATTTAATGTAAGAATTATGCGCTTCAGTATAAGAGAAAAGGACGAGCGTGGGACACTTTTTAAGGAACCGGTTATTCATTAGGTTTGTAGATTTTATAAGGCGTAATCAAAATCTTATAAACATTTTTAATCATCGACATAAACGTCTTCTGAAAAATACTTAAGGCGTAATAGTTTAGTAGTATATGTATAGTTTAAGAAGTTAAAGATGAAAGTTTAGTTTAGTATTCTACTACTTACTTAAATAAATACTTTTTAGTACAGCTATTCTCCAACTACACGCCTCACCAAATTTTAGCTAAATCCGTTCCCGCTGATCCGTAACTAAACTATTTAACGTACCTAATAAATTAAAAATATTCACTCAACCTTTACATCGAACATGAATTAGGATATCTAATATTGCATTAAATTATTTTCGCTTCCTTAGTTCCATTTATTTAAATTAGTCACTAGACCCTGGTCATGGGCTTTCCGGTTTTAACAGAAATAAAATATAGCCTACGTCACACAGAAATTTGGAGTTTATCTAGTGATAGAGTTTATGACATCATCTATTCATATATTATCGCAAATAAAGATCAAAACACAACAAATACAACTAGAATTTCATAAAAAAATTATACTTATAGGATTTTTCGCTGGTCGAAATTAAATCTTCTTAATTTGGCTATTCATAGTAGCGATCAACTGCACGTATCGAAATAAAAAATACATTCGTTAAATCTGCATTGTACTACAAAATCAACGGTATTTCATTTATAATCGGAACATGATAAAGTACATACTAGAAAATGGCCAATCGCGCTTCAAATTAATGTGTTTTATTTTATAAACAAAATATCCTTAATTAATTATCATTGATTATTTCTTCAAAAATTGTTACAAAATATATAATTTGACCAAATTATATTTGTAACAATTTTTGAAGAAATAATCAATGATAATTCAGCATGAAGGAACCAATTTCCGATCATTTGCCGTCCAAAAATAAACAATACAATAACTACAAGACCAAAAAAGTCCCGATAATTCATGCCTACATTTCGTGAGTCACGCGTCCATACTAAATATGTATGAGGGTATTAAAATAATACAAGCCAAGTATCCAAGATATGGGTTAGGCTGGGAATTTAAATCCACACCCGGTGACCTTCTGTTTGTTAACATTTGCATACACCGTTGCTATTTGTCGGATTACCGGATTGTACATTGTTTTTCTTTTAAACGATGCAAAAAGGTTTTTTATTCGAGGATTCGATGGTAAATCATGGATTGTAACAAAATTATGAGGTCTTAGTTGAGGTCTTATTTACTCAAATATCGGAATAGCTTTAAATAATAGCATATAGGTAATTATATTCAAAATTATTTTTACGTATATAATGGAGCTTTCTCCAACAGCTGCGAATGAGATAAAAACAATGATGTAAACCCAAACTGTACAATTTATTAACAACATACTAAGCATTTCACTCAACAAACATTTCACATCGACTTGCCAAACGAAATATATTAAGAAAAACAATGTCCCATTTGAAACTGGATATCAAACCGCACCTTTTCTTTATTTACACATTTATACCGCCACAAGGAAGGTGATAACGGCCTTTCAAAATATACGAGCCAATTCAAAATAATTGCCGAATTAAACAGTTGAAAGGAGGTGATACAATAACAATAATTTTTCAAGAACACTGTAAAGCTGTTGTCTCATTAACTGACAATCGAGAGACCTTAAAAGTTTAATTTGACGATGTATTTGTTTCCTTCATTAGGTGTTTAATGAATAACAGCAGATGTTTTCAAAGAATCGACACAAAGGAACTATGCGAATGGTTGAATGACTTTTCAAATTGGTACGGTTTTAAATTGGGTAGTTTGAAGATATGGGTAATGTAGAAAACTGTGGTTTGAAACGACAGGCTCTCTTATTTTTCTACATATTATTAGGTACGTACTAAAATGGAAAAAGGGAAACAATTTGATTTGTTTGTTGGTCTATCCATTATTCGTGGTGCATCAAATGATTAAATAGGTACTACCTACATAAAAATCTATGAGCGAGGATGAAATTACAGTTCGGAGCTAAAGTGGCTAAAATCTAAAACATATTCATAAAGAATCATCAATAATTCAATCAAATATTTTTATATTTAAAATTAAATAAGTTAACTAATTAATGTGATAAATCCAAGAGCCATTCCTTACAATAACTACCAAAACAAAAATAACCGAAAAAGGAAATTCTCTTATCACGCGTCATTTAAATCGTGCCATCTTTGACGAGGACACGTGGCAACTCCATTTATTATTCTATGGAACAGAGAAATGCATGGAGCCGCTGATTGACGTTTTTAATTAACCAACATTCGAAACAAGGTTTAAGTTAGTCTTTTAATGTTCTCGATTGATCGATGGAGTCCAAAATATACACGTAAATACAAGTAGGTAATAATTTAACCGTTTTGGGAAGTTTTAATTTTGGTAATTAATATTGGTTTTTATCGTATAAGTATTTAAGCTCTGTAGGAGGCGGTGTTATTAATTAGTTTGGTAAAAGTCGCTGTTATTTATAAATTGCAATTTATTCAAATTGTCCTTATATGCACATTACATCTTATATTATATATTGTGTTTTATATGTACGCCTTTCACTGCCCAAATATGTAATTTTCACTTTACATCATTTCTCTACGAAATTTAAAGGAACACTTACCTGGTTTTTACGATATTGCATTGAGTTGTAATTTTCCTTAATTTTCTCAATTAGTTTTAAAAAAACAAAAATAAAACGTAACGCGATTTTTTTTCGTATTTCTATAGATATTTTTATGAGGTGATTTCAATACAATATATATGATAATATGGCAGTGACAATGATTCATTATCAATAACTTATTCCACTTTATTTATTCTATGAAAGTAACCCATATTCCGCAAACGCCCGAACCAATAAAGCCAAAACATTCGGAAGGTTCTAGAAAAATAGTTCTTAATACCGCGAATAAAGATTGATGAGGAATCAATCGAACGTGTCCCGTAGATAAAGGCACCGTCCACAATCAATTTTAATCTGGGAAACATCACACTGCGTCTCTGTCGCACACAGTGAATTGGATATAAGTGTGAAAGAGCCAACTGTATAAAATAAGGATTGTATCTGTTTTGATAGAGGTGCCATTACTATGACGCCAGCCTACTTTCGGAATTAAACGTTAAAGAAGATTGAGCGCTTCTAATCTATAAGACAATGATGTAAGCGAAAACTGTAATGAATTGTAAAATGCAAGTTTAACGACGCTTTTAAGGATATTGGAAGATGGATGGAGAGCGTTCGATTAGTAAAGTAATTGTATGAAAAAGTTGCAGAATCTTTAATGAAGCATCTGTCTCTTGACTGGGACAAGGAAGGAGAATAGCCTGTATTATAATGCATGGTTTAGGTTTTCGGTGTGTTCAATTTCAACTGAATTAGTATGAACTATGTGAGAACCTATTAACCTTGATGTTTCGAAACATTATCGTGTTTTTGATTAAATGAAATGAAAATGAACTGAAACAATAAGATAGAATTTATAGGGTCTCCGGATTAGTTTTTTTCAGTAGTCAAATGAATAGTTTTCATGTTCTCAAGCAAAAATAACCAAACAAAGAAATACTATAGTTTACAAACGAACGAAAATTTTTCATCATATTCGTTATGTTTAAAATAACGATTGTATGTAGAAAAACATCATTAAACATCATTTACCAACATTATACCGCTAAAAAGTATAACGATGAAGAATTGAATACAAACGTATCTAGCAATAAATTACATAGCCTATAAATTTCACTGGATTAAATCCATTCGAGAACCAGTTGTATTTACTCTGAGTATTGATGTGGCAGCCCTATGATTGATGACGCATTACAAATATACCGTGTTATCTTAGGGTTGTCAATAATGAGTTATATGCTCATTTATAATTTATATCAGCGATAGTTTAATAATCACTTGAAAAAGTTTACATGAATATAAAACTTTTCTGTTTTATTGAATGTGATGTATATTCTAAAATATTTCATTTAAAATTTTCAGTATAATGTTTATCATTCCAATTGATATTGGTGTGTATCTTGGAAATCGAATCAATATCAATATAATCGAATAAAATATTCTAACTGCACAGTCAATTGTTGTATAATAAGAATCAGTTTCAGATGCAATTCACATATTGTTCATGTCTATAATTTTATAATAGAGCAATCTCATTTATATCAATTTAAACAACCATCTTTTATCAATTTTCTGGGTAGCTGGCAACCCTTTTTTTTATAGTGGGGAAATCTTCCAAAGATACCCACGGCCCCCGGGGAAGGAGCCGTGGGTTATGTCGGATTCTTACCGACACTGTGTTCCATCGAGCCGCTTTAATGATGGGGCCGCGGGTATTGGTTGGAATTCTTCCGCGACATAGCTGGCAACCCTGAACGTACTTTGTTAACTAACTTGAGACATAGCGCTTGATACACGGCAACACCAAACGGTTACCAGTGTAACTTGAGCCGCGGTATGTTTTGCTAAATGTAAATTAATTTCGAGCGTAAATTATAGTGTTAGATAATATATTTTTATGGAACATTGATAATCATTGTAGGATTTTATTATTAAAGATACCTACATATAGATTCGGTGAACTGACTGTTAAGTTTTTCCTGTTTCTGCTGCACTTTTAATAATTATCAATTTGCTTTTCAGGTACTAATGCTAAATATATAAAAAACGTCTAAATAGGTTGGTCGATTATAGTTTCGTGATCGTTAATTTGTATGATAATATAAAATGATCTTTAGTATATTAGCTACAATTAAAAAAACCAAAGCCCTAGAAGGTAGGTAAGATAAGCATTCATTTAACAAATAAACATAACATTGCTATTTACGCGATGCGATTATTATGCTATTGCTTACCTACAGGCGCAAGAAGCTTGTAAGAGAATGGTTAAGCAGAATAAGGCGCATTCAACTCATACTTGGGTGGCCGCTAGTTTCAGCTAAAAGCCTCCACGCTTATGAGAAAAAGCATGACGCAAGTGGAAATTTTCATACGAATATATTACAAGTATATATTCTCGCAAAGAAATATATCTTTATATCAATCAAAGTACTAAAAAGTAACGGCTATAAAAGCCCCTCATTCCCAGACATTCCGACTTCAGACAGCGACTTAACAAATTACGGTGTTCCAAACCAAATAGAAATTATACAGTCTCTAATCAAATAGTCATAAAATTTTCAACTATAATATTGCACGTAAATTAAAAGCCTCGGGCGGGTCTTGACGGTGTGCCTTGAGAACAAGCAGATGCCTATGTGGTCAGATTCAGGAAAAATGGAGGCGCTAAACGATGTTAAACATATTACATAACTTCACTACTGCAGATCAAAGCAATTATTGGTAGGGCTATGTAGAATTCTTTAGTTGCGATTAAGTTAATCTTTTATAATTTTAATAATATATAAAAATTATGAAAATGATTATATATATTGCAGTCCAATTTCCATTTTCACATTCTATTTGGTATTAATGTTCTAGTTGCTACGATTATCTTCATGACGTAATCGTAGCGAATATCATAAAGTTAAATTCAAATTATTGAAATACGATTTCAAATTCTTCATCATGTTATGTTTTCGTTTTTTCTTTCCGACAGAAGATTCTTCATCCTAAGCATAAAACATTTCTTTGACTTTTTCTAACAGCAACTAATTATAATGATCCTTAACTAACTCTACATTGACAGCAATATCTACGGTCGTATCCATTGACTTCTTTCTACGCTCCTTGTTCACAGCAAACCTTTATTAGCCAGTTCCCTAGAGTGGTGTTTTTCTAAAGGGAGTTCACCCCATAACATAAAAAATTCAACAGTAACCAAAGTAGCCTTCCGATTCTATTGGTTTTTCCACTGTGATAGTTACGTATCTTTGTATGCTTTAAATTGCTATAGGTTGCTGTTGATTTATTCATTATCGTTATTATTTCTTCGGCATTTTACAATATATATGAAAAAAGATTGAATTGGAAGTTGTACTAGTTTTCTTTTATGAGTTTGTTTCTGTTTAGTTTGATCTTTGATCTTGATAGAGCTTTTTATCACGATGAACACCATGGAGAAATACCATGTATATGTGTATGTATGTATGTACCTCAGCTATGTAACTACATTCAGCAAATAAAGACAATTTGAATTTGAATTTGAATATACTGTATAGTACCTATGTACTTATGTATTGGTACATTCTGTAGCATATATTAGTAACTAAATTTTAGCTGGAGAAGTGTCGTTATAATCGTTTTATTTCAGTGTGTCCGTACAAAGTATAAATATAAAAAAGAGCGTGTGTGCCGAGCACACGTATCAGAAGTGAAGCTTCTTTGGTAAGATTCAAAGATACCAAAATCGTCGCCTTACTCCATGACGTGACGGTATTGCCATGACACGACCAATTTAATTCTCAACGCGCCTAAAGAAGTTTACATACATAACCACATTTCAGAATCATACAAATCAATTCCACAACTTAATAGCACATAACCAACATTCATTGTAAACAATCGTTTAATCAGTGATAAAACTAATACATCCCAACACCGCTATATTGAATACGCTCAATAACCATTCAATATTCAGGTACACATAACAAGGTACAGGTAAGAGGCGGGACGCACTATTCAATTTGGTCGCGTTATATGATACTTGCCGCTTGGGACTGTTGGGTAAAGATAAACGTTTCTTTTATTGATAGGTATATTTATTGGGCTGGTATTTACTTATTTATATGTAGATTGTAGCAATATCGTTTCTTTGTTGTTGAAATTAATATTTTTGGAAACCTGTTTATGCAAAACTGTCGAAAAAAGTTGAACATTTAACACAAACTAAAAGCAGTATTAATTATAGACATGAGTCAATAATTTCAAATTAAAATGACCTTCTGTATGAACTATTCTATTAATAAATTATTGATTAAGGGCTGATTTTTCAATCCTTGGTTAAAACCTATTCTTCGAATAATGTATAAAACTACCATTTTAAAAACGTATTCTAATTGTAATATTTGACAGTTTACGTGACATTTTAATATTATCGTGTAATACTTTATTGGACGGATAAGTTTTATCCAAGCATTGAAAAATCGGCCATAAATGTAAAATTTAATATTGTTCCTAAATAATTAAATATCAAAAATAAATTAATTCCCTCAGTCTAAACAGTTTCCTATCAACTTTACTCTATCAAGTGTATATCTATACTTATATTATAAAGCTGAAGAGTTTATTTGTTTGTTTGAACGCGCTAATCTCGGGAACTACTGGTCCGATTTGAAAAATTATTTCGGTGTTAGATAGCCCATTTATCGAGGAAGGCTATAGGCTATATATCATCATTAGACCAACAGGAGCGGAGCAATGCGGGTGAAACCGCGAAGCACAGCCAGTTAAATATAAAGCACCATTTACCAGCCCAGTGCAGCACAAACCAACCAACAATTCCAGGTGTATTTAATAGAAATTGATTAACATTGTGTATTGAAATAAGTGGATTGGATTTTAGAGTTCTGCATGTATATTGGATATGTACGATTTTTGTAACAAAGAGAAATGAAATACAAACAATATTTTATAAAATACTCAAGCAGTTTTCAAGTAATGATGATATTATATATATGTACTAACAGCACTATCTTGAACCGTAGCTTCTATACACGCGTAGTTCAAGTCATAATAGGAGAATGTCATAAATTGTGGTCATAATAAATAATAATATATGCTAGCCTAGACAATAATCTACCTCTGTACCTCTCACAGATCTTGTCAGTTTAAAAAAACATCCATACAGCTGTCCATCCTAACATCCTAATTTTATAATATTAGTATAAATTAACGCTTCATACCCTCACGTTAAACACCGCGCATTTGCGTCACCCCAGCTGTAAACGATGTCCACAGCCGTAAAACAAATTGCCGCTAATAACAGATAAACTAAACGTTTCGTTTTAATTGCAATTGCGTCTTTATAAAACATTTTCACGCTATGACCGTAGCGTGATTAAAGCCAACCGTTTGATTGTTTCAACAGGATAATTGGCTGGTTAATTTGTGATTGAATTTTATTTGATATCGTTAATTTAATTAAAAAGCTGTATTGTGGTTTTATAGGGGTTCGTTTATTGTTTAGAAGTTTATTTATTAATATAAGCCTTGGGCGGATACTGCATCGCGATACGTAGCGGAACTCTAATAGGTAATTGAATGAAGAATAACAAATTACATGTTTTAAATATTATTTTTAATACGAATATCACATCATATCCTGCTCTCACATTATTTTAATTTTACAATTAGAACCCTTACACTCAATACTCTCATCTGAAACAAAACCAAATAATTAAACCTATAAAATTAGACGCGAAATTCGATCTCACCTAACATCGTAGAAGCCTAGTTCAGAAGCATAACTTTCCATTATACCCACTTATAGTAATTTCTGAAATAGAAACGGAAGAGTTACAATCGGGTCCTGTTTTATAGCACGCTAGATTACACTGATCCTCGTATAATCCGTTGTAAGTAGCTTAGTTACGCATATCTAATGCACGGTTATTTATGGGAATGTTGCTTAATGTGTGTTTTTGATTTTATTCAGTTTATATCAGAATAATGATATCACTGTGCAATGTTTGTTTGTGTATAAACGTAACAAGATGTTGTAATTATGATAATCCTCAAATTTATAAAGGAATAATTTGTAGAATGATCGTTGTTCTTTATTTGACCATGAACACATGACCCAGAAAGTAATGTTTATGACCACGGTAAACCGACAAAAAATAGGAAGAGACCGTCCACCGACTAACTGGACTTCGACCATCAAAAAAGACTTAATGACGAAGGGCCTGACGCCTGAAGCTGCAAAGAACAGAACAATGTGGAGAAGGAGTGTTGGATGTGCCGACCCCAAATAAATGGGATAAGGCAATGGAGATGATGATGATGATGATCGTTGTTCTTTATTTATAATTTGGGGTTATTCAGCACAGATAATATTCATCCTTAAAAGTCTGTTATTTAATACCAAATTTAAAAGTGAAAAATAGTATCAATTTATTTTTCAGGATATTTCGTGGCAAACAAAACATTTATTCGTATTTCATACCTAAGAAATTTTACCTTAAATTTCCTTTTATTAGAACTAGGTATGCATTTCACACAGAACTTTCTCGAAGCGAAAAGCAACCGGTATAACAAAGTTCAGACATTACGCGAGGTGAGACTCAATGGGAATGCATTTACCATCTTCCGACTCACCTAACTCATTTACTTCTACTCACGCTAGTGTGGGAAATGCATAAGTTCCTCTTATAAATTCATAATATCTTTGGGTACTTTTCTTTTGAAATATAGAGTTATTTTATTTTGTAATTGAAATGGAAAAATTATATTATTCGAAAATGTTTTTCTGTGTTTACATTTAAAACAAAAACACCATTAAAATATCAAACATTTATACATAACGAAATAATGTCAAAAGATTCAAACTCAAAGCGTAATTCATAAATGTATGTCCCCTTGAAATATTTTCAGTAGTATTTTCAATTCGTTGAATACCTACTTAATAATATGTGGATACTAGAATCATAAATATTAAGAAAAAATTAAAAAATCACTACAAACAATAATTGTAACTTTCTAAGTGACAAGAAATTACACAGAGAACACACAATGTGAGTTACATAAACTTCAAATATCTAGGCGACCTGTAATGGTCCGGGAGCCAGAAGCAGATTTTATGACCAAGTTCCTCTCAAGCGGTAATTAGTAAAATGCATCAAAGTATAGTATTATGAAGCCTCGTGAACGTCAGCTGGAGCTCGGTTGGGGGGGTGAGCGGTTGTAGCCTCCCACGCACGTAAGAAAAAAAAGTATATTCATTCATTTCCTCTCAGCTAAAAATTTGTCAAATTGTAGCTAACCCAATATCTCAACGAAAAATAATAATCAGCTGGTTACAGCATGGTGTATTATACGTCAGCTGGTGTCTCGAATATAATGAGACATTAACAAAATCATCGAGATACGTGGAATTCCATCAACATAAGTCCCCGTAAAAGATAAGTAATAACTTTATTAATTATATATTATACTATTATTTTTTTAATAATTATAGTTAACTAATGTTTTTAGTGGGTTATTTCATATTTGTTACACTTTTAGGTAGTTATGTGAATTTGATGATATGATAGTTATTTTTAAATGCAGTTTATAATATTTGTAAAAACATGTTTACCGATGTGGCTGAATGTACGTAGTACCCCGATCATGCGCACAACTAACCACCTCCAAGTACCTTATTACTGTCTATATTATGCTAGCGTGTGTTGCTTGAATTTTTAAAAATAACGATAATAATTAAAGATACGTCATTTCATCTCAGATGAAAATTTGTGAGCTGATTGTTAATATACTGATGCGATAAATAAAAAAAATCAGCTAGCAATAATTCGAGGAAAACCTAGTCAGTTGATGCATATAAATTGGCAATAGATGCTTCTGTCTAACTCCTATGTAATAACTTTCAAAGTATCAGCTGACGGTTTTTCCACCAAGATACAGCCAGCTGACCTATATATATATCCACAGTTACATATAAGCTATCATCAGGTAAATTTTTGTTTGAGAGGAAATCACGGAAAATAATTTTATTTTTTTCATGTTCGAGACACCAGCTGACGTATAATACACCATGTTGTAACCAGCTGATTATTTTTTTTCGTTGAGATATTGGGTTAGCTACAATTTGACAAATTTTTAGCTGAGAGGAAATGAATGAATGTATTTTTTTTTCCTACGTGCGTGGGAGGCTACAACCGCTCACCCCCCCAACCGAGCGCCAGCTGACGTTCACGAGGCTTTATAATACTATACTCTGATGCGTCTGACGAATTATCTCTTGAGAGGAAATAATTAACCAAATTTGCACCTGGCTCCCTAACCATAAAACGTTTCAGTATACAACATAACAATTACAATAAAAACTTCTCAAGCGATTTTGACCCTTAAGACCATCCCATTAAGGCACGTTCTAACAATAGACAATACAAAGTCGAATGCAAATGACTACAGTAATCGATAAATTATATTCAGAAGTGCAATCGAAAGGCGAGCGCCACTTAGGAAGCTAGAACGTAATCAACGGCCGCTGCCATAATTCATTATTATCACCTAACAATTGCTATTGCTTGGTCTAAGTATTATTTCTAATGTTTGATAGAATAAATTAGAAATTAAAAGCTTTGAACGGGATCTTTGAAAACTTTACAGCGATTATACAAACTATATGATATTTAAGACTGAACTATTATAGAATGAATGAATGTCAATGGTTAAAAGTCTTTATTTTCTTAACTATATAAAATAATATTATCAATACTTAACATTTTTTTTTATGACATCGTAACTATGGTTAATAAAAAATAAGAGTTTTATTTTATCCAGGCATTTAACAATGACGCGCTATTAACATAAATCTTCATTAGTAGTTGCTCTAATCGGCTTTTCTTTACAAGTACAATGTACAAAGTACATAGTCCTATTTTCTGCGCTGCTTAACTAATCCTTATTTAATTTTATTCCATGAGCATGAAAACAATCAACGATTATCAACGGTACCTAAGTTTTAAACATCGGCACCTCCTGCTTGGCTGGTGCTCTACCACCGCTTTTCTCGAAACTTCTTTCCGCGTACAGTGAAGCTTTGGAATGATCTACCACCTGTGAAATCCCGAACTATTACAATAGTGGGACCTTTAAGAAAACAGCCTAAATGCCCATCAAAGACTAGTGACAAACAACTATAACCTGTAGTATATAACAGCGATAATGGCCCTTGAAACTTAAGCAGCCGTCTTTGCGTACCTTAGTAACATAAAAAGTCTTCCATGTCTTGCTGTTGATTTAATAACCATATTTCCGCGTGATCTTGTTTCTTAAACCGAATTTAATTCCTGATAATCTAAGTCACCACCGAGTGGTAATATAGTGTTAGTGTTATTTGCAAATTGATTAGGCGTTTATCTCGTCGCCAACAATCGGTAGCAGGAATGTGGTCGCTTTACTAGTCTTATAGTTATGTTCTGTTTGTTTTCGTGATTTATTACTTGTAATGTGTATTTAATTGGTGCGATTGAGGTGTAAAAGCTGGTCTGGTTTGTTTGGATTAGGAGAGAATTGTTAAAGTCATATTGAAGTAGTACGAGTAGATTATAGGCGAAAAAAAATATCTTAAAATGTATGAAATATAATGAACAATTTATAATCACATTAGACAATAATTCATATCTTTTGCTGACGGGTTGTTTGGTTGTGTCCAAGGTTGTGTCCATAACGAATCGACAATGTCACAATTTATCGTAAGAAAAATAAATAGGTAATTGTAGAGCACATTTCAAATGAGTTAAAATATATTGTGTGTACTAGTTTTAATATGTATATTTATTTATTCAATAAGTTTTCGTTGGTAAGCTTACGTTTCAAAAGTATTCGGTCCAGTAAGACACTACAGGCTGATCACGTACTCGCCTGTAAAGAAAATCAGGGAAACAGTGAAAGGCATCTGCTCCATACCCCACGAACTTGTCGCTGTATTTACTTATAAGGATTCTTTATCAGTTTTTATTTACCATTATCACTACATAGTATCATAGTAGTTTGTATGCTTAAATTTTTCAAACTACGGAACGGATTTTGATGCGTTTTTTTAATAGATAGAGTGATTCAAGAGGAAGGTTTTAGTATATAATTTATTAGGTTTTAGACAAAGCGGGCGAAGTGGCGGGTGGTAATCTACACAGTTACATTATAAACTAAAAAACTGAAACAATAACAAACTACCTAATATATTGGAATGACAAATTCTTCGTATCATTTGAATTGCCTGTGGCTGCATCTATAAATAAACTGCAGTACAGTATTGATATTTTTCGAAACATGCACTGTTTGTTGCATTCTAGCAACTACCAAAAACGTTTTGTTCAATGAATTATTTTCACATTGTAATGCTAGTTTGTTAAAATCAAACAAGCTAGTTCAAAATATTTCGTAATGAACCATTTTCTTATACTCAGAGGTAATCCAAGAAACATTTTATACAATACGTCCATAATAAATCGTAAATCTAATTTAAATTTTATAAGTCTATTTAGAATTTGTTATCAGTTAGTAATTTATTTATTTCTCTGCGTTTGTCCATTGTCGAGATACCGGGATATCTTAACTGAAACTTTATGTAACGTTCTAGTCATTGTTAGACCTATTTTATGTTTAGACACTTATTTCTTAGTCACTGTTAGTTTTAAAATAGAATAGAACATTAATTGTGAAAGTTGGTTCTCAACTAACCAGAACAAGAAAGAGTTACCAAGTTGATTGTATACTTTTTCGTATTTGTTTATTAATTTTCATTTTCATTTTTAGAAAATACCGCAGAGATTTTTTGAGGTTTTTTGTTCTAAATGTATTATTATTATGCATTATTTATCTTAAAAATATTAACTTTTCAAGGTTACTCGCGAGTTGACCTTATTTAAATTTTGAATACCCCGTAATAATATAACATATTATTTAAGGTTCACCTTTATTGTAATCCGCTAATGTTACCAACTTCAAATAGAATTAGTAATGATTTCAAACTAACGATTATTTCGTTTCCGCAATGTTCAACGAACAGACTTGGCTACTTACAATCGACGGCCAAGGAATTGTAGCGCACTTAGTCGATAAAATAACATCGTGATTCAGTCGATAAAATTCTATCGATATGGTCTACAATGAAGACATTTCGCGTTTAATGTTGTAAGTTTGGTTGTGCGTGGGCGGAGGGTATGTGCAAGGTATCGGACAACGCGGTTGAAATAATATCAAGACAAACTAAATTTTAGCTTCACTAGATGTATCTGGAAAGCCTAAAGTCAAGAAAGTCTCATATTACATCATATACATTCAGAAATGAATATTAATCTATTCTAATATTATAAAGCTGAAGAGTTTGTTTGTTTGAACGCGCTAATCTCAGGAACTACTGGTCCGATTTGAAAAGTACTTTCGGTATCGGATAGCCCATTTATCGAGGAAGGCTAGAGGCTATATATTATCACCAACAGGCGCGAAGCAATGCGGGTAAAACCGCAGCGCAGCTAGTGAATAATAATTTCGTTTCTTATTCGAGCCATAACAACTTTACAAGTCAACATAAGTTTTTTTTTTCTATCAGTTAAAATTACACAATATGTCAGTGTATATTTGGTAGTAAATGAATTCTCATATCTTATATCCTCATGAAAAACCAAAGACATTTTACTCTATTACAGACCTATAATGTAGCGCGGCTAGGTACTTACATCCTATCCTCTTATCCCTTCTCCATCGCGCTAAGCTAGTATCTTTACCCACAGCTCACAATGCTCACGCGCAGATTGAGTCGTACTGCGCTAGATCCACTATCTGATCACAATGTGTTCAGTGGCTTAGATGGAGATATGGTATCGCATTAAAGCTCTGAGGTATTATTGATATTGCTAAAAGCTATAGCTTGAAGGTTTCTTATGGCTATCGTGATGTGATTCATCTATGCTGGATGTTTATGAATTAGCAAGTCATAAGTCGGTTAAATTGAAACATAATATATCTATTATGTATGTTGTGATGCTCTTACTTAAAGCTTTATGTTATTTTCTTTAAAAAACTTGAAGATATGTATACGATAAAGATTTACAAAAATACTTGCTGCCAAAAGAAGAAAACAATAACTTATGAATCTAACTTATAAATACATACAACTCTACCTATTAATCTTATACTGACAAAAAAGAACGCTTAATGTAAGTAATTCAATTTAATAATCATTCCTTATCATTATTACAATCTTAAATTTATCTGAAAAGGAATCGACAAATTATCACTACACTGGAATATTCAGCTTTACCTATTTACAACAACAACAAAAAAATATATGGATTTAAAGCTCTCACACGACACACCTATAACCAGACACTACTTAAAACACAAACAAATATCAATGACTGCTCAACACTACGCAATCAGATTTAAATTTGCATAACATCCCTGGTGGCAATGTTAATTCTATTGGCATAAATAATACATTTCCAATAAATAACACGGGTAACAAATAAGGCTCTATATGGGGCCACTACTATATAAAGATGTCAAACGTAGTATTAAAATATCCAATATTATTTGACCAGGTTCCTTTCTAATCGACTGTTGGTTTTGCAAATAGAATTCCTCGTTCTGTGGAAATTATTGTTAAATGTTACTCTAGTAATTTCATTAGGTATATTTAAAAGCAGATAAAAATTGCCAGTATGTAGGTACATACTGGCAATTTTCCTACATATGGTAAAAGTTCATACTAAACATGTTCTCTGACTACACTCACTTATTTCAAATTGCTAGGATTCATTATGTCAAATTTTTTTCTTTAGTTCTTCAGTACTTTATATATTGAATAAATCTCTTCTCTTCTCCCTTTCTATATAATAGATAATAAATAACCATGTTAATCGGATTCCGCTCATAAAAAAGTGATTGAAGACAATTTTCTAAAATTGTCTTCAATCGCTTTACATTTCCCATTTAAATTTCAATAAGAAATATTGTCACCATAATTAGCTTCCACTCACAATTAATTACCACTACCATCCAGACATTACTATGCCATAGCTACGCAATCAATGGACATAATATTAATATTGTGAATAACCGGTGTAGTAGCAATGCTAACAATTCAGTACCGAATACAGTTGCCACTTGGAGACGGTAATAAGACAGCTGCTTGACATACGCTAGCTTGTTTGTTAAGGATTTATGCTAATAACGTGAATATCCATAAGGTTATCTGCAGATCTGACCTTATCTGAAGAATATACGGTGATAGGGACGGTTCACACTGCAATGTAGAAGTATGCAATAAATACTATATACTTATGCTAGCTTATGCTGTCATAATATAACATGATTTAAAGTTTGATTTTTAAGATTTGTCATTTGTGTTAGTGGCTTAGTAATTTAAACAACTCCATTATTTGAAAAAAAATACCTCTCATAAAGACTTACTAAAGTGTAAGTATCTACTTTATAAAAAGTACGTAGTAAGTCGGTTTTTTTACTTTTGTATATAATAAGACTATAGTTCTCTAAGATAAATACTAAATGCAAAATAATAGTTTTTCACTAGGTAAGGCTTGTCCGACACTATAACTTCGCAATTAATATTTCACAATAAACCAAAGGAACTTAATTATACCTTCCAGTACATAATTAAAGTGTAACAGAAGTTCCACTATACTAAATACCCATGTCAAAATTGCCAACTATAATTGAAACGTTCAATAATATATTATGCGCCATCTATGGGGTAATATGTTTATAGCTCCACTATGCAATTATGCCTTCAAATACAGAATTGACATCGGAAATAGGGACGGATTCTGTAACCACTTTACTATTTTAAAAAGTTTTTGTTTAACTTTTTTGGTCGAAAGTCAAACTGTTATTTAAATATTTCTATGCAAATCTGTATGGTATTAAAAAACTTTATAGTCGTTTAGAAAATATAACGTATTCATTATAAAACTACTAAATTATCAAACTATATTCCTTCCAGTGATAACACAAATATCTAGTTACAAAAGCACGAATGAGTAGTAGTAATTGATAAATTTACTAGTACTCAATGTACTACTACTACTGTATTCTTGGCCGAAAACTTTTGACAGTTATACGTTTAAAAACAATGGAACAAAAACCTCTTAAAATTACCTAACATTATTTATGTAACAAACCTTCCTATCAAAAATATTTTTCTTTTTCCAAAGTTATCCTGCAAATCCGACCCTGTACACACATAGGTTATTGGCTCTTCTGTCTGAATATTATATGACGCGAGTGTCAGTCGTATCATTACCGTAATATAGGGGGTGGACGTGGCTTCTTGGATTGTCTGAATGTCTAGCCGGCTGCGAAGTATGAAATGTTAAACGGCTTTTGTGTTTTGTACATTTTCTGTAAGGAAATATGGAATATACAGTATTACATGGCAAAGCATACGATACAAATTGAAATTGTATATAATATATTGTATTGGTTATGTACTATATCTTTTGGATCGATTGAATAAGGCAGAGATTTTAGAATTTAAGAATCGTATATAATTATAAGATTCAACAACAAATTGTATTTGAGTCACAAATATTGTAGAAGTGAAAAAATGTATACTAACCTATACCTACGTACTTTGATTTCAAGTTTTAAATAACAAAATATGCTACTATATTTAAACTGTACTTAATTTATGAACACCTCTCTCTTTATAATTCCACTAAATTTACAAATAATATAATATCAAGCTTGGCTCTAATATCTCTATTCATATTGCTATTTCCCATATACCTAATATACAATTTTATTGCTATTAAAAGATTGCTCAGTTGTAAGTTTCTAATAATCGCTTATGCAAAATGTTTCCTTTAATATACTGACCCCATTTAAATGTACGTTATTAGACCGTAGAAATTATTTGCTTGAAATAAAAGTCGACTTTTATGCTGTTATAATATAAGCTATTGTATTTTGTAGACTATCACTTATAATACCACAAGAGCTTACCACAAGTATTCGGGGGATTATTTTTCCGTCCCAAATGTCGGCCAATAATTTCACAATTGAATTCAACCTGTCAGTTTGACGTGTGGCAACTACCAGAGAAAATTTTCAAAAAATTATCAGTATAATACCATGTAGGTTGTACCACGTGACGTCGAATGGTGCAATTCTATTGGTCGATATTTGGGTCGGAAAAATAATCATGATTATCTATAATTTTATGCCTTACTTTTGTTTCATAGAAAGATGCTTGTTGGCTGTTTTGAGGATGTATGCTGTATAATATTTATGTATGAAAATAAGATGGAATATAACAGAATCGCAGTATATTAGTTTTATCAGCTATTAAACAAATATGTTCTTTAAGGGCTGATTTTTCCATCCTTGGTTAATACTTATTCGTCGAATACCGTACCAAACTACCATTTCAAAAATGTATTCTTTGCCCGTCTTTGACAGTTTACGGGTGGCATTTTAATATTACCGTGTATACTTTATTGGGCGAATAAGTTTTAACCATGGATTGAAAAATCGCCACTAAATAGATTCTTATTATTAAAATCTTTATTCCGCTTGCAAACAATTAATGCGACGGATAAAAAAGTAATTTGACCTTATTCCCAATGAAGCAGTTGAATATTTTTATTTAATTCACTGCTTATTCATTGTATATACAACAATACATGAAAAAGCAGAACGTCCAAGAGGTATTATTTGCATGTGCATTGTGCAAATATAATAAAAATTCTATGAAAAATGTATCTAACGTTACCACAGAATAATAACTAGTAGCTAGACGTTACATAGAAATATCAAAAATCACAATTGAATAACAAACATCAATACTAGCAGTCATAACATATGAAGCAAAATAACAGTATTATTTTAAAACAACAGCTAAATATTTCAAAATAGACTGCTCCGGCTGCATTGTTATAAAAACATTAAACACGTCGTTCCTCTATTTTGTTCTTGCACACGCAAACAATATCTACTTGTATAAAAGTAGCTTTTACACGATGCGAGACGATTCGATTACGATACCTCTGTAAGTTTTTTTTTGCATTGATACATATGCATGTACATGAATGAAAGGCTGAAGCCTACATGTCTGTAATTAACACACTAAAGGTGTGTTTTGATGCAATCGAATGCAACATACGTCATACATACATGACACGTTTCAACCGATCGTTTGAACATTGCAACCAATAGATAAACTTTACATATTAGTAGATTTAAAGCTATAATAAGTACGTAAAGCCTACATATTATTTGTCAAGCTCTTACCCACATGTTTCACCGTTTATTTATTAAAAATATTTTAGTTATATCATGTTGAATACTCTGCGAGGCTTCAAACGTGGAGAGAAATTTAATTAAACCTTAGCGTATCACGTATATAACTTATTATACCTAACCCAAAATCTACACTAGCAACAGTGTATTATTAGTAAATATTTCAAAGAATTTTAACCATTAACATAACTACCGAATCACTTAATCTTTTTATAATTTATTTACGAGGTAAAACACTAATTCGACCCAAATAGAATTCCATAACAAGATAAACTGCCATATTATTTTAGGCACGACATTTATCGTGTCGTATCCGTGGCCAATAAAAGCGACTAATTTCAAAGTCGTTGTATATAATGCGGTTACAGTGAGGCGTGTTTGAGAGTCGTGTTATTGCTGTATTTATTAAAATAACACTGGCTTAGCTACTAACTGTGTATTGTAAGTCAATTCTTATTGTTTATTTGTGCTCGAAGCGAATTGAATGTTTGGAATTCGCGCCATTTCCCGACTATGAACTATCTATGAATCATGAAATATTAATGCTATTTGCTAATTGAAATTGAACTATTTTATTCAGTTTAGCTATAGTTGTTGCAACGTAGATTGTGAAGTTTATGTAAGCAAGAATATAAAGAGTGCTAAGAATCTTCAAAAAAACACATAAGTACAGTAACTTTAATAAGTACATACTTATAGTAACTACTTTCTTTAGTTGCTAATTTGTTTTTAAATATATTGAACCAATTAAATTTGAAACAAAATTAAATTTATTATATTCCGAACCAATCCAATATATCTTCTCGTTATACAAATGAATTCACCCAGTCTGTTGTTCTAATTAATCCGATTAATTCAGACAACAAAAAGCGATCAGTGACCGCTGAATTAGTATTCACAGCACTGAAACATCAAGATGCAAAGCTCGGGCCGAAATTACTTGAAGCGATTGGAAACAAGTGAACGCTCGTCTTCAGATTAATTAGAATTGTAAATTATTATCGGAGGTGTCGTATCCACTTGAAGCAAATGTCGGAAGTTGTAAAGTTCCTTGATGCTTTCTTGTTTAAATTTTCCCGTACGTTGATTTCAGTTTTGCACTCAATTATAAATATAAACTTCTGAAATCTCTCGAATTGTTTTGTTTTTCGCAAGAAGAGGTGCAATAAAGATGTAACTTAGTGGAACGCTGTTTTCTAGAATACACATGTGCAATAAAATTTTATATGAAGCCGGATATATATATGCTCTGAAGCCTACTATACTAATATCGATCGATACCTACCAAAAGATCTATAATCCTCCACGACTTACCTGTGTATTCAAACCTTTTCCAACAAAGACATAAAAACCTGCTTCAATACTTCATCAGTCCCCTCTACAGCCCCTATTCTAATACAACGTTATTACATTTTTCTTTCAGTTTATTGACAATCGTTATATTCCTAATATCTTTCGCAATGAAGGACGGCAACCCTTATTTGACCCACGTTGCTTCGACTTCGGATCTCAGTGTTTACAGTAAACAATCCTTTTGAAGATTAAGACAGAATTGAAATGCTTGCTGTTGGGGGAGGTTTTGGGGTAAATTATAAGATTGAGATTTGAGATAAATTGAGATATTTATTATTAATTCACTATAATGGGATGAGATGAGATGAGGTAGCTCCGCCCGGTACGGAATCCGACTGCGAACTGAACTTATTGTGTGGTAAAATAATAATTAATACATTATAATAAAATATGCAACATCGACGCATTGCATTCCGGGAACATGTATTGTCTGTACGATTAGGTAATCGTACATGTTCCCGGGGGAGAAAAAGGTGAAGGTTAGTAACTTGATGAAAGATGAACTTAAAACTAACAAGGTGATATTACAATTTAGTGTCTATTTACTAAATGATTTGGTTAGTTATGATTACAAGATGAAGATACAATAAGTATAAGATTAAGATACATTTGTTCTTTACGATAGGGTTACAAGATTAAGTTACAATTGCTTTTTATAATAGCGTTACAGAGATTCACTTAAGTTTGAAAACACTCGAAAGATCTTGTTTATTTACGCGCACATCACACTCACTAACTGCACTTATCACACAATCACTTGTCACCGGGGTTGGAGGTGGCCGGGCGGGGACTGCGACGCTGGTCGCAGCCTCCACCGCCGGCTCTGCTGAAGCTCGTCGACGACGCAACTGTCTCCAGTACGTTATTATTGCCACAAACAACCACAACAACCAGGATTCCAATTAAAACATACTAATACAGCTCCCATATCAAACGAATCACTCATAAATAAAATGTTATTATAATATGTATTCCAATTCGCCGAACTCGTGCTCAAGATGTAATATTATAACGTCGCATTGTGTTTAAATGTTCTCTTATCATGGGACATATTGTTTCGAGATATGAATTCTTTGTTTTAATTTCTTCCTTATCATAGTCGGTATATTCATTAAAAGTATTTATATTGTAGTATTTACGAAGGTAACAGTGATAGCTTAGCAATAGATCGTTTCATAGTAATAATTATAATCATCACATTATTTTATAATGTAATCTCATCTTGTAAAGGGATCAAAGATTTTCGATATTTCGGACAAAAATTGTCGCTTTGTAGGATTTGAGATCAATTCCGCCGTAAACCCGTACTTAAATTAGCGCCATCTAAAAATTAGGATTTGAAGGTCATGTTGCAGATTAGGCGCTCTATACATGAGATCATTAAGGGTTAATCCATTTAAGGTTTTCTAGGATGCTTCGAACACAACTCGCAAGGTTGCAGTTGATGACTCTGCGCGTAAGGTGCGCGGTAGGTGGCCACTGGGCCTTAAGTCGGCGTCCGACACACAAGGTATCATATGTCCGAGTTCTTTGTATTCCGATATATGAATAGCTTATACTCGCGTGCTAATTGATGTTGTTTTATTAATTTGTTTTCTAATTGCATAAATTAGGCGATACATTTAGATTTTGATGCACCTAATTTTTCTTCGAAATTTTCTTTTAAAGGTCTTCCTGAGATAGATTTAAAGTAAGATTTAGGGTAAGGTACATGGACATCATTCATTTCCCATAACTGCTGAATGTCGTTGTTTAAAATAAGATTACATTGATATATTCATTTTTACGGGGTATTTTTTAAAGTTGAGATTTGTGAGCCCTGATCTAGAAGCGCTCTCGTGTTAAGGTGAGATCCATCTGCTGCTTGAACCTTGATAATTGCAGTAGCTAGTAATAGGTATTTCCCTGGGGTCACCTGGAGTGGATACTAATGTGTTCATATTTTCTTGTTGTGGGCGTAAAGGTTTCGAACGAGGCACGTGGAACCTCGAACGTGACGCTTCCGGTGTCATATTTTGTGACGTGAAACATTCATGTAAAAGGGTATTATGATTTTTATTACATTGCTTACACAATATCTGTGAAAAGCATTTCATACCTTCGTGGTAATGTAGGCAGTTGAGGCAAAGTTTCATATTTTCAACCGTTTTTCTTCGCTCATAAGGATGCATTTGCAATAACGTCGGACATGTATAAAGGCGATGTTCGCTAGAATTGCACATCGGACACCGCTTGCGTTTTACATTTGTTATATTACTGGAATATGTTCGTTGCGAAATAGCATGATTTGTAGAATATGGATTATTAAAACTCTGTTTAAATTTATAATTATAATTTTTAGAAAATGAGGATTGATTATTATAGTATCTTAAATGTGTATGCTGATTGGATTGTTGATTAAATACTTTTGTAGTGTTGCTTTCATGCTTTTTTCGTGAGGTCTCTAGCGTCATAAACTTGGTTTCTAAATACTGTAAAAAGTCTTGCAATACAGGTATTTCTCTGGGCGACTTTAAAGATTGCATATAATCGTTGTATGTTTCTGTGTCTAACTTCTGAGATAATATACAAACAAGAAAAGGGTCCCAAGATGATACGTTAATGCCAAGGTTTTCAATTGCATTAATGCTCTCATATGTAACATCGTGAATCCGTTTAATATGTTGATATGACTGATATTGAAGGTTAGGAATATTTAAGAGGTTATTAAGGTGAGATGTAAAGATTAATCGCTTGTTATCGTAACGATGACTGAGGATATTCCAAGATATGAGATAATTATCGGAGCTGATTTGGAGATGTTGGATCATTTTTTCAGGCTCGCCCTTAACTTTACTCTTAAGAAACTGTAACTTTTGTGCATTAGACAGGGACGGATTATTGTGAATAGTTTCCGTAAATAGATCTTTAAACGAAACCCATTGCATGTAATTTCCTTCGAATGTAGGCAGCTCTACTTTTGGGGTTGATTTCTCTATATGAGATAGAGAATACATCTTTTTATTGATATCTGTTTTTAACTTATAGTAATGTTTTTCATAATTAGTAAATTGTTCTTCATATTCAGCGTTCGTTCCGCTCAATTCATTTTCTAATTCCCAATGCAAGGTATCAATCGCCGACCAGCGGTTTTGCAAGGACTTTAGGATATCCTCAAATTCCCACTTTTCCGACATAAGATTAAGATTTATGTTTGAAATAGTTCGCAAAAAAGCCTTAAAATTCGTTGTTTGTTTTTTCATAAGCTCTTCCGTTTTATTGATATTGGAGATATTGTTGGGAGGTTTTTCTTGATATTCATGAGAGGTTGACGGCGTTTGAAAGGTTGGAGGTTGTAATTCAGTCGTTTCTAAAGATTTATAATTCTGTAAGGCTGTCTTTATGTTATTGTATTTTTTCTTAATTTGATCATATCTATTGAATGCAAAATACTCATGAGAGTGATCGTTAAAAGATAGAAGTATCATATGGTTGTTGTGGAAGTCTACAAAATATTGTTCTAGCGTTTCTAGTCTTCGTCGTATATAATCGGGAGTCTTTCGCTCCGCTCCATCCTTTTTAAAGTTTATATGTAGCTTATCCAATGCATCTATTAATTGCTCTTGGGTAGCTAAAATATCCTCCATCGACATGTTTCAAAATAAGAGATAAAATAAGAAACCTTACTTGGTTAGCTTCAAGTTACGCTTACGCCGCGCCGAGATGTGAATTATTCCGTCGATGTGTAGAGGTGCGATGCCTTTCCAGGGCACCAAGGTTGAGATATGAAGATGTGTGGTGCCTTCCTAAAGCACCGAGGTTGAGGTGTGGTGTCCCCCCAAGACACCAGGGTGGAGATGTGAAGATATGTGTGGTGCCTTTCCAAAGCACCGAGGTCGCGATGTGATCACGGAAACCAGAACCACGCACACAAACACAGCACAAACTTTATGCACACTTTTTGTCCCGGTCCCGCAATTCACCGTTTGCTCGAAGGACCAATGTACTGGGATAAAATATGAGATATAAGATATGTGTATATACTTGTTTTAAACAGCGATATCCAGCAGTTTTGGGAACAATGTAGTGGGATAAAATATGAGATTCAAGATTGACATTTAGATATATTTATTTCTTCATTATATTGGGATTAGATTGGATTGAGTTTTATGACGCACCGGGCGGAGCTCCACTCCGCCCGGTGCGGAATCCGATGGCGAACTAACATATTGTGTGGTAAAATAATAATTAATACATTATAATAAAATATGCAACATCGACGCATTGCATTCCGGGAACATGTATTGTCTGTACGATTAGGTAATCGTACACTTGCCGAATATTTATAAGGGCCTATATTTATGAGGAATAGGGGGTGTTTCGTGAGCGTTTCAAACGCTCAGAAAGTACATCGTTTTCGTGACTTTCTGCATATGCAATACGCAAATATAATGTTCTAAAATTATTGAATACCTACTTAGATTGAGTATGAAATAAACGAGAAAATCTTAAATTTTAGAATTTTGAAAGCAATCGCGAGAGAGCAGAGGATCTATTAGATGTATAAAGTAAAATAATTTATAAACGGATTTTTAAATATTTTTAAGAACTTTGATGATTAGTCGAATGGAATTTTTCTTGGGAATAAAAATAAGATAATTCCTGGGTTATATCATCTTTAATAGAACGTCATCTTATACATATGGGAAATAAAAGTTACATACAAACCGCTCGTTCTTCAAACGCCTTAGATTTCCATCACAGAAAATTGTTAAAGATTTTTAGCCGGAGCATCGAATTTGGGTCGTTTATTGTTTTTCAGTTTAACTTTCCCGATGTTTTGGGTTCGACGGGCCGAGAAATTGCTTTGCTCTAAGTTGCCAAATTTTTAAATACTTTAAAAATTATATCCCGGTAATTCCAACCGTTCGTTTAATTTAAAAGTAATTGGGAGGCTTGTTTTGATTGACTTTCATTTTTAGCCTTTTTAATATTAAGTTACTAAACGTATTTTACATATTATATAATTGGTAAGAAAAATAAGTAATAGAATAGGAATAAATAAAAAAAATAAATCTAGAAAAACACACTAGTGATTTGTCGCATAATATTTATAGGTAGGTTATCTCTAAAAAATTGTTAAAAGTGCGTAATTCATTGTAGAGTAGTTGAAACTAGAGAAAACTTTAAACATACATAGGGTACATCTTTAAACATTATTTTAGCTTTTCCTACTGCAAAAATATTGCATGGATGTACGAGTAACATAGACTAAAAATATCAGAAACTAAACATGAACATTCGTACGTCGTTGATTGATTTGCTTCTTGGCGAAATATATTAAAAAAAAACTATTGATATTTAACAAACATTAGAATTTAATTTATACTATTGTACAATTTATAAAGATTATAATTATAACATAACAGTTTGAAAACCTTAAACAGATGGCAAAATTAATAGTTGAATGTCAACCCCATCACAACCGACATAATATTATATGTATGTCTGGATAGTTCGTCTCGAATATTTTTATTCCTATCTATTAGAACATACAACATAGCGTCTAGTAGTAGTTTACGTAGCACTTGAGACGATATCCAATATTTGCAAATACCTCTACACGGTAATGTCATTGTTTGGTAATTGCTGGTTTGTCTTAGAGCGGGCAAACATTGTTCAATGTACTTCTATAGAGAGCAAAGATTGTTAAGTGATTTGTAGAATAGAATAGTAAGTAAATTAATTTTAAATAACATTGCTTTATGCTACTGAATTATTAGAATGGACGTGTCCTACTGACATTCCTTTGAACTTAAGATTAGCAGGCATTTTATGTAATTTAAAACCTGCATCAGTGTGTCGTCTTGCGTGCGTATTTTAGAGTGTTCCTCTACGTTTTCGATGTTATATATTTTCATGTTGATTTTGTATGACAAAGCTGCAGATTTGTGAAATGCATATTTTTTATGAGAGAGGTTTTTATCTAGAGGTTGCAAAAGTTGATATGAATGTAGATTTTTTCATTGAGAATCTCGTTGTGAGGTTTTTACTGATTGCTCTATTTTCTCAAAATCACATAAATATAATTGTTTCAGTTTATTTATATTAATACTTTTAAACTCTAAAACATCTTGAACTGAAAAATAGGTATGAAAATTTAAAAATCAATTACGTTCTCAGAGCCCATACATAAAATGTTTTAAAAATAGTGGAGGATAAATCACCTTAAGCGAATTCTAAGACAACATACAGTAAAGCAAGTTAAAATGAGTATCCTTGGAAATAATTCCACCATCAAAATAGCTATTTTCTCCCAAAATTTGTTACGTTAATATCCGAGCCAAAATCTCAGCACAATAAAATACATGCAACCGTCCGTTGTGTTCTCTTTCATCTGAAAACATAGTTGCATGTAAATTTTGAATCAGCGATGCATAAGACAATCCGGGACCTATTGTTGCTTCTGTGGGCTATGCTTTATTGGAATAAAACATTTTACATAGACAGGAAGCTATGGAATGATGTTATTAATTGGCTATACAATTTTTAATGTTAATAGGTAAAGAGTTGTTGCATTGTTTTTGATAAAAAAAATCTATTAAAAATGTTTTGAAAATAAATTCACTACAATAGTAATTTTTTTTCCCTTGAAGAATCTCCGTTTTCTTGATTTCTGGGTTATTCCGTAGCTAGGATGAGGAAATATAAAATTAAGTAATGTTCTCAATATTCATATGCTCTCACGTTAAAACCCAACCAAATCAAAAAGCACCTAATAAATTATAAACCCGTACTCAAAACCGATCGCAGGGTTTTATAACTAATAAAAATCAATACTAATCTGCGGAAGTACCTTCCAATTACCTAAAAACTCCATTCAATTTGGGCTCAGACGCGAACGTTTAGGACTTGCTGCGTCCCTTCGACATGGTCTATTTCATTTTTAGTTATTTATGTTGCGGATACAGTATTAAAGTATTTGGAAAATAAATCCTTCAATTAATATTGTTTAATGGTATAAAAACTGAATTAAATTAAATAGTTGAACATAATATTACGAACAACGAGACATTATAAATCATCATAGTTTACCGTTGATCTCATGTCAAATCCTTTTTTTACTTTAAATAATAATATATTAAAGACATCTAAATATCTTTCTGCTAACATTAAGAAAATTTTATTTGCTTATATAACACAGCCATACACTTCGAATGATATGTTAATTAATTACATATGTGGTTTTAAATGGTGGTTTCAATCAAAGAGTTTACAATTATCCATTTTCTATTTTTCCCGTAGATATTTACTAGTTTGAATTTTAAAGTTTCACTGCAATATACTTAACGCGAATAACCTGTATGTTCACTCGCAATTCATATCGGCTACCATCGGAAATCGCTAGCAAACTTCGATACGAACCTTTGCATACATTTTTATGTCATTTTGTTTAAAATACCGAGCCAAAGGTTTTCCTGCTTTTTAATAGATTGGTATTTTGTATGTGTAGCGAATTTGGTACAAAATGGTAGGGAGTTTGAATTATGTTTGTGAATGTATTTTATGATCGTTTTCCACCGATTTATTGTATGTATATGTATATTTATGCATAGGTATGTACGGATACCGGATACCTTGAAAATAAAATTTACCGTATCAAGGATACCTTGAAAAATATGTATTTTCAAATGTTTTTTATAAAGACAGTTACAGAATCAAGACTGACTGTTTGAAGAGTCGCATCCAAATCGAGCCACGAAAATAGAAATTAACAGATAAAGTCTTATAATTAATATTCAGTCATACAAGTTAAATACATAATCTGAGTCTAGTTTACATGAGAAATATCGTAACAAACCATACCATAGTAAAGATCCCTACTAATATTATAAATGCGAAAGTAACTCTGTCTGTCTGTCTGTCTGTTACGCTTTCCCGCTTAAACCTATCAACCGATTTTGATGAAATTTGGCACAGACAATCTTAAGACCCTGAGAAAGAACATAGGCTACCTTTTATTGCGAAATATGTACCACGGGCGAAGCCGGGGCGGACCGCTAGCGTAAGAATAAATATAGACGACTTAATCTAATTTGATTATTCCACTTTTCTTTCCAAAAAGATCGTTTAGTCTATCCAATAATCGAGCCATTCAATTATCCCGTATCCATAAAACATTTAAATAGATTACTATGGAAGTTGAAACATGCACTATTTTTACCGAACAAGATTCAATATATAACGTTTAGACATCATTATTTCCGTGAGAGGAATAACGGGACCCTCTTAATTGCCTCCTAAAGCGTGTTCACGATATATCAACGTAAAGCTCCTAATATTAGGCCGTGGTTAGAGTATCAGCTATAATAGTTCCTTAGTTAAAGCTTGGTTGAAGTAAGTACAAATTGCAAAGGCTTGTTCAAAATTGCGACTAGAACTATTTGCAAAATTTTTTATTTAATGATATCTGACGTTTTGTGCGTGGTTTCATGATTGATTAGTACTTAGTATTTAGTGTGAAGTGTTCATAGTGATTATTTTTTTTTAGTTAATTGATTTATCTTCTATAAAAAGTGTACCTATTAATGATAGTACTCTGAATTAAATTATATTGTGTTATTTGCTATTTCTACAGCCTATCGTAAAATTAATATTTAAAGTAATAGCTAATACATAGCTCGCTGTCTAACCAATCCCTTATAAAACAGATTTTAAAATAAATCGATTGTTTTTAAAGTAGTTTTGTAAGTGACTTCATAGTCCATTGAAATGTTACATTTTTTTGGCCTAACCTTGCGTTTTTTAGAGGACGCAATTTTATTTTTTGGATGTGTAGGGGGGTTCAATGTGAAGCTAAAACCAAGTTTGTGGGGTCGCCACCCTTGTCCCACGGCCGCCACCTTGAAAATAGTGGTTGAAATGGTTTTTATGATATATCTCTTAAACTATTTATCTGATAAAAAAAAATTGTTAACATTATTTGTTGCAAATTAAATTCTCTACAACTTTGGTCCAGTAACTTTTTGTCGTAGCACTATAAATAAAAAATTTATAAGCGAAAATGTTCAGAAATTAGAGCTATTTAAATGTTTCGATAAAATTGTTTTTTATCATTTTACGAAGAAATGATATCAGACCATTTTTGTAGATTGTTTTTCGAGGAACAACTTTTACATACAACATTTTTTCATTACGTCAATAGCTAAGGTTTTACAGCGCTCTGAAGTGAGTACTATTTTTCAGTACTCTTAACTATACATATATTGGCTATTGGCTCTTTTCCCATGCAGCACTGCAAGAACAGAACATTTCAGCCCTGCTTTTTAGACGTAAAAAAAAACGTGCTTCCAGACTCTACCTCCTGGGTGGTGGGGAAAAGAGTCAATAATTAATTATTAATAATATTGCAAAATTAATTATTAAAAATATTATAATAACAAAAAAAAAACAATTACTGATGACAAATAATTATTAGTACACACATAATATATGTATAACGTATAGCTAAGAGTACTGAAAAATAGTACTAATTTCGGAGCGCTTTAAAACCTTAGCTATTGACTTTATGAAAAAATGTTGTATGTAAAAGTTGTTCCTCGAAAAACAATCTACAAAAATGGTCTGATATCATTTCTTCGTAAAATGATAAAAAAAGTTTTATTGAAAAATATAAATATCTCTATTATCTGAACATTTTCGCTTATAACTTTTTTATTTATAGTTCTACGACAAAAAGTTACTGGACCAAAATTGTGGAGAATTTAATTTGCAACAAATAATGGTAACAAATTTTTTTTATCAGATAAACAGTTTTAGAGATATATCGTATAAACCATATCTTCCGCTATTTTCAAGATGGCGGCCCTGGGACAAGGGTGGCGACCCCACAAACTTGGTGATAGCTTCACACTAACCCCCTCTACACATCAAAAAAATAAAATTGCGTCCTCTAAGAAATGCAACCCCACATGTAACTTTTCAATGAACTATCAGATAAATGGTTTTAGTGATCAATTTTGACATCGCCTTTTTAATTGGCTTTTTCTATTATGTTATTGTGTTTATTATATTATACGTTTATGTTAAATATGTCTTCGTGGATGTGTTTGTCTTTAATTATTGCTTGAAATGTAATTAAAAATTTTAAGACAGTATATTTTGCGTTTAATTTATTATTATCATTTTTCTACCTTTAACTATTTGTGTCACCAGTTTTGAAAAATTGCTGACCCACAAATTAATGTGAAATCTCAAGAATATTTTTAGTATTAAAAATGACATTAATTACAAATCCGATGTCATAATCTACTTTACTCCTCCGAAGCGGCTGGACCGATTCCTATGAAATTTTGCGTGCCTGTTGGGTAGATCTGAGAATCGACCAAATTTTTCATACCCCTAGAGTCGGGACAGCTTGTATTATACATATATGTAATTGTAGATTGGCTAGTACAGTACAGTAGGGTATAACTACTATAACTTTATGTTTATAGAAAACTATCACACCACACGATACATACAATTAAAATAATAATCACTTCTCAACTCCATACGCCTTGTTTAATTGAAAATTCGTCAAACGAAAGCCGAATTCAATTTAGCGTGCAATATTTGCTGACGTTAGCAAATGAAGAGTCGTTAGGTATTCAATTAAGTTAAATATGTTTGTGTTGCACTTGGGTTTGTTATGGATGGGCTATTGTTGAGAATGGAGGTAAAAAGGATACTGGTGGAACGTTCTAGAACGTTCTAGCAGGTTCTTGGAGATATAAGAGCTATTAATCTGTTTAACAGGCATGCGTTTTTAGAGAAATCTATACTAATATTATAAAGCTGAAGAGTTTGTTTGTTTGTTTGAACGCGCTAATTTCAGGAACTACTGGTCCGATTTGAAAAATACTTTCAGTATTAGATAGCCCATTTATCGAGGAAGGCTATAGACTACCTATATATCATCTCGCTAAGACCAACAGGAGCCGATCCACGCGGGTGAAACCGCAGAGTACAGCTAGTATTAAAATATATCAATATTATATTTGCCTGTCAGTGAAAATGAATGAGGTTGGAGTGAAAGAAAAAATCTTGGTACCCTAACTGTCTCTGCCTTCTAATGCAAGTGACCACTAAACTAGTTTGATATTCTTTTCTTTCCTTCTGCGCTACTATTAAATCGTATTTGCTATGTGAAGAAAAAAATAGGATACCACGCTTTTCACTCTGTTTCTAGATTATCGGCTCTAGATAAATAGTATATGTGTTGATACGAAATAGGATCACTGTATACGTTACAAATAACATGAAATACAGCTAGTAAACTTCATTTCAACTATTTACTGTGATATTTATTCAATTTTATCAGCTCAGATCGAAACGGCGATTTAATCTGTAATACATCTGTCCGGGTATTTATGTGGTCTAAGTTATAAGATTTGACTATTTTTAATTATTTATGGCCCATTTATTTTCTGTATTTAATTGAATGTTGCAAAATTTAATAAAGCTACAATAGGAAATAAAACTAAACAAAATCTCACCAAAGGGGACTTGATATAGAAACTTCAGCTAGTATACCTTCACAAATATAAAGAGGTTCATGATTGTTATCAACATTTTCATATAATTTTTAAGTTATGACAGTTTAAGTTATTACGTAGATTCTGTTTATATATTAATAAAAAAAAATACTTTTTGCTTGATAACTCTTGTAAGATGATAGTCGTTTCGAAGACAAACAAAATGTCATCTCATAAAGATCATGTTTCACCTCAAACCAAATTTCATCAAAACCTATAAGCCGTGAAAGTGTAACAGACATGTGATAAGTATGCTTCAATTGCTTTTCATTAAAAAAAATAACATTTTAAACGGATAAGACGACAACAAGACAACTTTTTGTGTTTTGTATGTAAACTCAAAAAGTTATGAATCGATTTTAAAAAATATTTTAATCTTGAAATTGAAATCTTCATCTTTACCCAGTAAGAGACGAGCTTTTTTTCATCCTGGACCAACTCGGGGAAACAGATAGTCAGTTACAAGTGGTGTCATTAACACGACTTTCTTTTCAATCATATAAACATTAAGCAGTATGAATTACGCCTCATCTTCCAACATGCGCTCTTCAATCCATCACTCCAGTCACTCTTAGATCAATCCAAGATAGAAGTCCGAGTTCCATATACCACGAATCAATTATGTACCTTATCGTGCTCTCGATCTAATATGTGCTCTTTAAAACACTATTTAGATGCCTAGATATGATCTGACTATTTATCTTCATTAGAGAATTCCATTGCATTTTCTTTCCGCTTACAGTGCTCCTAGATTCTGAAGAAAATTGCAGATTTTTAACATGAAGTGTCAAGTGAAAGACTCAAAATATTAGTTAGTATGTACACTATCAGCCCTCGAAAGAGTATCTTTGGATTCGGCTCTTCTTAAACGACTTATTCGACTAATTAAATGAGAGTCAATGTTAATTTATGGACAGGAAAACTAATAGAATCTTCAGATTCTACTAGTTTACCATTCGTTAAAGAAAATACATCTTTCATGACTAGCGTTTTGCACATCATTTCCCTGCACAATCGACCAGTGATCTAGAATTCATATGTCCCGTACCATGGTGATATTGAAACAAATGCAGTATGAAATCCAAGCAGCTGTTCCTATGAACATTCGACACGTGTTACCACTTACAGTTATTAAATCATTGCCGTCTCCAAGCCCATCTGCCACCAATTATACGTCCGCTCGTTACGACCGCTCGTACCATACTGGTTTGATAATATTAAAATTTAACGGAAGTTTGTGCAATGTTACCTAATTGTTTTTGTCATGTCTCTTTGAATGAGTTATTACTGGCAGCATCAAAGGTAATTGGAATTTCTGCTTTTTATGGGTGAAAAATTATTCACATTTTTCAGTTACAAATAAAGTTCAGTAGCAATGTTTAATTAATTTTATTACCATAAATGCTTAAAAGGCGTTGTCATTGTACCCCGATCCATGTAGACTTCAAGAAAATGTTGTGATAAAAATACGTTCAGTTCCATGCAGTAGATTTTTCGGGAGGTGTATAGAAATATACAGATTGACAGATAAACCTTTTAAAAAGAATCTTCACTTGTACAGCTCAAATACCTCCTATATTATTCCTTCTTCCATAACTATGTAAACGCATCCATTCACCGTTTTATTACAGCAGAAATATGCAGAATAGATATGAACAATGTAGACGACACCTTAACAGCATTTAAATCAAAACAAGTACAGTTTACTAAACTGAAAGAAAAGAATGACATCGAAGACAGATGTCACGACCACGCCCGTGGCGGCGACAGTTTGGAGTCCCGCCAAAATATGCTTTTTATTTTTTAAATTCCCGCGCAAATTTTATTTCCTTGATTTTCCGTTCGATGGGCAAGTCTGTTTACAATTCTTATGATTTTTAAGCCAGTACCCGGTCGTGGCATGTGTATTTTTACACGCTTTTTATTAGCTTCACCTGTATGTTTGTTTGTAACCGACTTCTTTGGGCGCGATTTTGACCCACTTTAAACGGCCAGATTTCGTTCAAACTTTGTAGATTTATTGAGGACCGATGACAATACACTAATTTGATAAAATTATTCCATTTTTCAATTTGCAAAAAGCGTGTTTTTTAGTTTTTTTAAACTATTATTATTTATAATCATAAAATGCAATTATATTATTTCTTATTAAAATAAATGTATATTTCCTCTTTCAGCAAAATTTGCTATCTCCAGAATTTCAAGTAGGTTGTGTCCACCCTGTATATAATAACATAGGTACGTTATGTTATACCTATCCATGGCAGTCCATCGACAACCCGATATTTTTATTTATTTAAAATCTCGTCAAAAACAAAGCAAACGTTGTGAGCAATTTGGGTTAGCTTGGTTCACTCAACTCGAAGATCCTGCGGGATACAAACCTAGCTACCATGAACGAAATTCACTAACATACCAAATACATTAGAGCATCCCTTGCTCGCTCACTTCAAGCAAGCACACTACATTCAAATACACACGCAGCAATGGACGTTGAACTAGATAAGATATTGTTAAAATTCTCATGTAATTCAATACCTTACCCCGTGCGGTTTACTCGACAAATACAATATGAAGTGACTATTGACTATTCGTTCCCATCGATTCTTTTTTTAATTTTGCATTTTCTATAACGTATCGGGTTACGTCGGTTATGTCTTTAAGTAGGAAATAATGGGCCCTTGAGGATTAGATTACTATTAAATAATAGATCAGTGCTTGAGATTTTTTAACCCTTTAAATAATGGATTTGTTTTGATTTAGGTTTTTGGAGGAATTTTTTAATACATCAAGTATGTTAAGTCTTTATGATGATAATAATATTGAGTTCCACAAGCGAATCTTATATGAAGTTCAATTGCTTTTTATTGCCTTAATTACATACAGAATACCTTATGAAGGATTAACAAAAAACCATTTTTGATGCAACAATTATACCAGATCATTTCCAAGGTAGACGTTGGGTAGACGTGACTTATCAGGTATGGAGTAATTTGAACTATTCCATTTGAAAAAATCATCATCATCATCATCAGCCCATATCATCATCATAGCCCGTTCCCACTGCTGGGACACGTACCTCCTATGAGGGTAAAAAAATTAAAAAAAAAAACATGCATCAAAATATAACGGGGCGAAAGTAGCAGATAACTACTCACAAACAGGCAAAACATCGTTTTCTTTATTTCGTATATCATAAAACAAATGTTGTGATGACGTTTCCATTATCCTATTTAATGCCTTATTATTAAGACTTTCTATTCAAATATTAACCTTTTGTAAACGTTATGTATAAAGGCGTGTTAACACGTATTAATTCCCGTCATTGGTGACAGGGGTCACATGCAAAGTACTAATTACCTACAACAAGTCGTTGACGAGGGTCATGAAGGTTGGATTTTAGCATTTTCGAATTTCTTCTTTATTGAAAAATAAAACGTTAATCCTATTTTGGGGACAAATATTTGGAGATAATTTGGTGTGGAAATTATTATTCTTCATTCCACAATACTATGTACTAACATTCTCGCAATTAAGACGAATCTAATGATAGTTTTTGTGCGCTATCTATCTCGACTTCTATCCTAAAAGTGTGTCCGAAAAAATTATACCAATACATACACTGATTAAAGTATACCCTCGTTAGGTAAAAAAAGAGCGTGTGTGCCGAGCAAACGTGTCAGAAGTGAAACTTCTTTATCAAAATTCAAATATACCAAAATCGTCACCTTAATCCATGACGTGACGGTATTGCCATGACGCGACCTTGAAATTTTACTCTCAATGCCCTTAAAATAAGTATGTAGTATATCTACTACACAACAAATCTAATTCAAATTCCCCTAATTTTTCAATTCCAACTTCAAAAAAATTAAAATTGTCATCCATGAAAATCGGGAAAAGCGTGAAATACACAAAAAATCATATTCAATACCACGTGTACGAAATAATAATTAATACCCCAGGACATATTTCTTCTATAATTAGGGGCGGCTCGGCTATACCATGTGTGCCCAATTACTCCACGGCTCTAACGACCGTGAGAAGCCATTCGAATCATATTTTCTATATTAATTTGTGTTATATTTCCTTTTATCTGTAATCCAGAGGTTATATTTCATACACTTTAACAATAATTTACAATTTAAAAAATGAAGTAAAATATTAATCTGTTTACAAAAAATATAAAACGCTGTGTCAATGTTTATAATTTGAATTACTTACAGATTTTTAGTTCTGCTAGTAACTAGGTTAGATACATTAATTATGGCAAGAATTATAAAATTGACAAGTTATGTTAAAAAAAATTCGTATTCCATTTGTTTAATTTATATCCAGAACGTACAATGTACATTTAGTTCACTTTTGTTCCGGAATTCTCGATAAATCGAATTTCCCAAATTGTATTGAAGTTGCCACAAAAGAAAAAAAAAGTGTGTGCGTGTAACCTTTACGCGCGATTGAAGTAAAACGCAC
>CAJQZM010039022.1:0-11719 GCA_907164665.1 Colias nastes | reverse complement strand
AATCTGAGTTACTCCCTAGTCGCGCCTAAAGAAGTTTTACTTCAAAAATATATTGACGGCCAGTGAAGAGCTAAAACAAAAAAGGTCGAGCATAAAGTGAACTTCAGTTCAATATGATTAAAAGTCCGTAGCTGAAATATCTGTGGTTCATTTTTTCATATCGGTCGCAATATGTGCGAACGAATTTCCATGTTTTTCATATATTTTTTACGTTTTTCTTAATGCTCCAGTTGATAGTTCCATTCAGACTGAATGCCGCGGCTTGTAATGGATTGGAGGGAACTTATGCAATAATTTCAAATTGGATTATTTTGCTATTTTCGTTTTTGCAGGTGGACTTTACAAAAGTTAACGGTATTTTTCAATTTATTTAACTGCTTAGTCCTTTGCTGGACGTATGTCTAATCTGCTTGCAAATTTTTAATAATTGATGATAAATCTATAAAAGTTTAATAACATGAAGTAGGATAGAAATATAATTTATCACATCTATTCTTGATAATTCTGCAAACGTTTCTCGTTTCTTCTTCCAATCAAAAGCATTAGCTTTGATGCCACTAAACCATAGACTCTCCCATTCATCCAACTTAGACTAATAAAGTAAAAAATACCCCTTTATAGCTCAGTACTTACAGAACAATTAATCAAGACTTTACTACTACAAGAGTCCGCTCTTCCAGGGACCACATAAAGGTGCACAATGGTTCCATTTAATCTCAAGATTTAATTGCGTCCCGTACTTTATTGGCGACAAGATTTATAGTGAGCCAATTGCATTGCTCGCTCGATAGCGATTTAGTTGGCTGGACAATTTTCTGATCATATCTGCGGGGAGATGGATCGTTAAAATGTAATTAGGTCTTTTATGGTGACAAGATTGTGTGTTAGTGCGCTTTGTGGCCAGTCTACGATTGTGAATTACGTGTTTTGCGCAAATAGACTCATTGCAGCAAATGGCGGGAATTGAGTTTGAAATTGGAACAAAACGTAACGGATTCAATTTTCAAACTGAATTAAAGATTACATCCAAATTTAAAATTTATATCTTTAATGCCTCAGCCCCCGGAATCACAGACACATTGGTCTCATTGGGCCGCTCGGTGGTCAATGGGTTAATGTTATTGATGACATAACTTAAAGAACAAAATAGTGGATGATATAAAACACAATGAGAGTTAGTACAATAAGGATTAAATAATTAAAGTTCTAAATAATGTACCTTTAAACAATACCGTCGAAATAATTATACAACCGTTTACATTTGTACTATATGAAAAGCAAATGAAAAACAATAAAAAACACCACCGTTCGATAAAAGCCAGTCAACCAATGCGGATTTATATGTCTACGCTATAATTTTGATATATGATTTATTGTACTTGATTGTTTATTCAGTAGTTTGTGGCGAACCCCTCGAGATATGGATTTCTTAACTGTTTTGTTAACTAGAGCGGTTATCTCTGACATTTTATCCATAGATTATTGAAAATAATAACGGTTAATTTGTAAGCTTTACTGGCAACACTCGGCTTTTCGAATTTCAAATGACTAGTTTGTGTGAGGTCGTAATATATTCATTTAATTGAGTAATTATTTTGACAAGGTAAATACTTTCACAATTTTATTCTTAGGTACTCAGAAAAAGTTATCGTTTGAAAATATTTGAAAACATCCTATTCCGATTTATTGTATTTTCACATTTTATTGGCTCTTGGCTTGACTTGAATAAGCTTGAATTAATTATAATATAACAATAAAGATAAAACGCTGTCATTAATTATAGTCTATTTTAAACACATCAAATTTTAAGAAGGAAGCATCACAAGCAGGCATTCAACCGAAAAGGGAGTTTGTAATAAAACAATAAAGAAGTAATCGTAACAACTGTTTCATATTTTACCCCAAACAACTGACTCAACGATGCACAGATAATAAATTATGTTCGAAACACAGACGAAACAATCCTAGAAACTTCATAGGATTCGAAACCATAAAAATCATAAAAGGAATATCAAAATGGCCTCGCAGGAAAGATATGCACACGTATCCAACGATAAAGTTCCACAGTACGCTTATTGTTCAATTCCAACTAAGTTCCCTATTCGTAGAAAATAATTCAAACCAGTATTGTTTCCAAACAAGGCGACCGCATCAAAACTTCTGTTAAAAATTCAACACGTATTCACATAGAAAATTCTATGCGTCGCGATAAAACAACATTGTGAGAATAATAGATGGTCTGCTGTAAAAATTCGCTTTACAGTTTCAATTCAAAGCTTCTAGCATCCATTACGTACTTGTGCAGAATAACATATAGGGCAACATTGAGATTTCACTGAGCTCCAAATGTTGAGCCAAAATAAACAGCAACGTTTTAAATGGGCGTTTTCCAGTTATTTGAATTTTATTTTACGAATAGAAACTTGAGATAATATTATTATATTTGTTTACAATTCGATCAGTTTAAAAAGTATTATCTTGGCTGTTTGCAAAGTTTCCTTAGCCTAAAATGTCATTGTAACAGTTCGCGCGCTTTCAAGTTTACTCTTATCTGTGGTCATAAAAAAAAAGAATGAAAGTCGATAACTTCTAAAAATAACCGCGTATCTACCTATATTGAGTTCAATATAGGTATAAGTGATATAACACTGTAAAACATGTAAGTATGTGGTAAATGACGAAATTCAATTGAACTATTAACGCATCAGTGGACTTATTTAATTTGTCGCGTTTGCGGCTAGCGTGTGTTTAATGAAAACGCGTACCGTTTGACGCGTTATAATCGTTTCTGGAATTCAATTAATGGTGTATTTGATTTATTATAAAAATGCTAAATTCACCCACGCTTTATGAAAAAATTCATTAATTTCAATTTCAAATAAATATTATTTAGAAATGAAAGTATTTTACAAAGTCAATAAAACATATTTTCCAATCATTGAATATGAAAACATTTGAAATAAAACGTGATTTAACCGCAGTCGATTGAATTATCAAACGTACTGCAAACAATTCGGGTTTCTACGAACATGTATTTTTATTGGATCACAAATACTTTGGTGACGTCAATAAATATGTTTTTTTCTCTTGAACGATTTAATATCGGCCCTATTCCTTTTGACTTTTATAAAGGTCGTGTGTTTTTCTTTTTATTTATCCTGTAATCGAACGAATGGAGGTAAAGGAGCGTATGCGAAACAAATTACGTATAATATTTCATATACTTTTTATTAGATGTGATACAGATGATGTTCAAAATTATTTAAAACAATAGATACGATCTTTTTCAATAAGTAAATAATAGAATATAATTGTACTATAATATTTAAACATTCTGTTTCTCAAAACACAATAATTTATTAGCGTTTTAATGTTTCTATTAAAAGAAGGTATTTGTATAGTTGTAAGACAAAAATTTAACTGTAGGGTTAATACAAAATTAAATCTTATATTGCAGTAAAATTGGCGCTATGGCTTGCAATCCGTCTGCAAAAAAAAACTAAAAGACCAGAATTTAAATCGAAACACCAATTATCGTAACTGGCAATTTTTAGGTTATCGACAAAACTTTTTCCCAAAAGTCATACTCCACAAAGCTTACAAAACTCCCTCCTTCAATTTAACCAGAAAATGTAACGTCAATCAGTATCTAATTGAATAAATGCCTGATTGGGTTTCGAACCCTCGGGAAATGAATAGTTTTCCGATTCTTACTAACTCGCTGTTAAACGGAAATCCACTTTATTACAATGGGACTTGGAAAGCAAGTTTTTAATTATTTGAAACGGCCAACCGTCTGTTGGAGCTGTTTTATTTACGAAGTTCGCGAAGTCCTTAGATTTAGTGGAGATTTAAACTATTTAGCAAATCGTATTAAAAATTTAAATATTCGACGTATCTCTATAGTAACTAAGCGTTTTATAGTGCATCAGTAAACTCTATATCTAATATGTAACGATTACCTTGACTTGTTATAGATAAAGAAGATACATGTCAGTCATGAAATTCTAGGCAGTTAAACGCATGCTGATTGCTGAAATTTCCCTAAAAACAGTGTTGCTTTCTTTTTGTGCTCTATAAAAAAATATACGTATGTAATTTATAAATATGAGCTACTTACACTTTTTAATACTATAACTATTACGTATTTCTACTGGCTGAGTACGTGATGATTCGGAAGAATTCTCCACCAAACGAAAAAAACCAATGTCAGAGAATGAAGTTTTGACAAACACGTGCGTTACATACAAGGCTGAAGTACAGGGTCTACCCGGGTAAAGGATATCCGATAGCGGTTAATTTATTTACTTACGCGCCCTGGAGCAATTGACCCGGATATTTTTCCCGGATAACAGGCCGGGTAAGGTGTTCGACATAATCTGAACAGAATTTCAACATGTCACGCTTGAAGGGTAAAATAAATATAGAAAGTGGATTATGTTTGCTAAGGCAAGATGACGTTAAGATGGAATTCACAGCAAGTAGGAATACATAGAATCGATTTTATCTTTGAAAAACTATCCCATTTTGAACAATAAACTGATAATAATATTTACGATTCAAATTTCAGTTTATAATATACTAGCTTACCGCCCGCGGCTTCGCCCGCTTTGTCTAAAGCCTAATAAATTATATACTAAAACCTTCCTCTTGAATCACTCTATCTATTAAAAAAAACCATCAAAATCCGTTGCGTAGTTTTAAAGATTTAAGCATACAAAGGGGCATAGGGAAATAGGGACAGAGAAAGCGACTTTGTTTTATACTATGTAGTGATTTGATATGTTGTCCAATGTTCATCTCTAGAATCTAGTACGCATGTACCTAATATGCGAAATACTTTTCGCTGTGTGTCAATTTAGAACAAATTACAATTATTGCACACATATATTTAAACTATCAATATACACAGATACCTACTTTGGACGGATATACTGTTATGAAACCATAACCCGAAAATAGCACCAAAGTTGATCACAATTTGTTTGTAGACGATACGGTTGGTATCTTTCTATCCTAATATTATAAATGCGAAAGTAACTCTGTCTGTCTGTCTGTTACGCTTTCCCGCTTAAACCTCTCAATCGATTTTGATGAAATTTGGCACAGACAATCTTTAGAGTTTAGACCCTGAGAAAGAACATAGGCTACCTTTTATTGCGAAAAAACACCACGCGGGAGAAGCCGCGGGCGGAAGCTAGCATAAAATAAAAACATTATCTAGTTTTATATCATAATGTGATTGTATACTATTCTTTTTTCTTTGTCTACCTACAAAAAAGATAACAAGGTTCATTCATCAATAATACATTTGTATGTATTATATAACGTTGTCGTTGACCTAAACCCACTATATAGGTACAATATACATATTTTATTATACATGGTTACCTCTCCATTATTTGTAAGAAATACAATTACTGATAACTCAGATATAGGATTGACAAAACCACAGTGATTTGTTCCCGTAAACATCCCAGACGGTAGGAAACTTTGACTCCCTGAGGATTTGGCTGATTGAATTACTTTCTCCAACAAATTGTAACACGAATATTATATGTATTCCTTGTGTGAGTTAGAATCTACAGGGAAAGCTAACTGAAATTTAATTTAAACAAGTGCTTAAATTACTATGGAATGGTCTAGAATTGTTAACTGCCGTAGTACAGTGGTGTGACTTACAACGCCTCACTTTTTAGAAAGGATCTATGTTTTTTAACGTGACAACGTCTTATAATTCGATAAAGCCGGCTGCACGCACGAAAAAACATGACTCATGCGGCGTTACCTCGCTCTGACTCATCTGAGGCGTTCCATGTAAGGCTTGAAGTGCGAGCGAGAGCGCGGAACGAGCGACAAAGAAGCACAATCGGACGTTGTCACGTTCAACTATCGTCAGTAAACCGACTTTACAGACAACCAATTTTTTTTATTAATTATGTATTCTATGTAATAATAATCAGTAATCACACATTTGACGTACATGACTGACCGGTTGGCTTGGTTGGTAGTGGCCGTGCCTTCCAAGCCAGAGGTCGTAGGTTCGATTCCCACCCGGGGCAAATATTTGTGTGATGAACATAGATGTTTGCTCTGTGTCTGGGTGTTCATTATCTATAGAAGTGTTTATATAAAAATTACTTATATATTATGTATGTTTATCAGCCATCTGGTTTCCATAACACAAGCGAAAGCTTAGTATGGGATCAGATTGTGCCGTGTGTGAAAATTGTCCTGAAATAATTATTTATTTATTTATTACTAGCTTTCCACCCGCGGCATCGCCCGCGCAGTCAAAGAAAAACCCGCATAATTCCCGTTCCCGTGGGATTTCCGGGATAAAACCTATCCTATGTCCCGGGGTAAAAAGTAGCCTATGTCCTTTCTCGGGTATCAAAATATCTCTATACCAAATTTCATGCAAATTGGTTCAGTAGTTAAGGGGAAGCTCCCTAAATTTTATGTGTTTTTGCATTAATATTCTGAAACAGGCACACATACAATCAAAATGGAACTTTAGTATATGATTTATTGGTTCTTTTTCTTTCGATGTACAAGACAGTTACGTAATTGTAACATTTTCGCTCGATTCATTTTTTATTCAAAAATTATGCCTTTTTTAAGGATTATTACATTTTTTTAAAGATTTACTTGGACTTTATGTCTAAAATAAATGTTAACAGTAAGAAAATAGGGTTTACTATCGAATGCCAAGATATTTTTTCTCTAGATCAATTATTACTTTAGTTATAAACGAAATAAGAATTGAGACTTACTTTTCGAGCTCGAACGCGATCAAAGAGCGCACGCGATATTCAACTTTATTACGGCTGTATTAGCGTCTAGTACCGTAACCGGTCTCTCAGTGCCAGAAATGAGAAAGGGAGCCTGCTCTTAAGGCGTGATTGAGTAACAGACAGACAGACAGAGTTACTTTCGCATTTATAATATTAGTATGGATTTATTTATTTAAAAATTAAACAAAGCTACACAGGTACCTACCTAGGATGAGATGTTTAAATTAAATATTATGTTTTAAATATAAAATGTATAATAATTGTTGACATTACATTCCTCTATGTAGGTTGTGACATCGTTATTACGAAAAATATTGACTTTCGTACATTTTATAAAAGAATTCCACCTTACCTAATAACAGACACCGAGTCAAGTATTTGAAGAGCAAAATTCGCTCAATTTCCTCATCAAGACCTTGGCTTCCTTCAAGGAAAAGATGTTCTCCGTATATTTAGAATACATTGCTGGTTATGTAAGGAACGCTGGATAACTTTTGGTACCAGCCAGGTAATGTATATCGAATTGCTATGAAATTCGCAAGCTTTTTTATAGAAGGCTACTCATTCGTATGCTAGGCACCGTCCTTTCCGTGACCTGTTTGTCGTTGGATGGCTTTATTTGCGCTTGTTTTCAGATATGTCAAAGATTTTACATGTTTTTGTAAGGTAAGGATGACTAGGTGGATACCTTAACATTGTAGGCTCACAAGGAATTAATATTTTTGTATCATCTTTAATATTAACAATATTAATTAGAAAGTAGATTCTGATTAGTAATAACACAGTATAATAAGCTCTTTTTTGATAATAATTCAAGATTTATCGGATAAACGCTTTTGTATTTTCATTTTCAACTTATGAATGGTATCTTTGGCGAGGCCATGACTTGCAGGGTTTAGGTCAAGAGAAATTATAATATAAACTGAAATCGAAATTTTTATCAACCCTGTATATTATAATTCGTAAACACATCTACTAAATTCAGCGGAATGAATGAATGAATGAAAACGCTTTATTGTATACCATTACAAATAGGTAAAAGACATATATATATACAGAAGAGAATATTTACATCGGAATTCATATTGTATGTATCTACGAAATAGCTCTATTACCCTTATGCACAATTCCGAAGGTTTCAACTTCGCATGTTCGTCACACGATACCATCAGACTAAACAAACTTATTTTGTAAATAAAACGCGATCCTAATTTTCCAGTGAATTCCTAACACAAAGGCAAGCTATTCCTTTGAAAATTGTTTCGAAGACGTGAAATTTTCTGAACGTTCCAACAATATTGCGTTTTAAAGAGGAATACTGCATTTAAAGAACCCCACGGAATTATTTGCATAAGAATAATATTTGCGAACGGCTATAACTAAGGAATAAATAATAGGAAGCAAGTGAATTACGTTTGGAACTTTTCACAATTCTCAGATGGTGTGTTATGTTAACGTGTATACTGTATAATGACTGGAACGCTTCGCTTATTTTTTAATATTTTTTCTTATTTCTAAAGGTCTGATATAAATATCTAAAGGTTTTTTACGTGTAAAATTTTCTATTTGAACTCATATAATACAGAGGAAAAATTACATTTTTTATCTATTAGTTTATAAATCAACATCACCAGAAAGCTACAACTAACGAAACAAAAATATTTTTTTAAACTGAGTAGGTAACATAAATAATTTTAAGGAGATCATTATAAGACCATATCAAACATAATATTTTGTCCCATAAAGAGTATTCATGCTTAATCTATTATCAAACTAAGCTAAGATAACTTATATGGCCGAGTAATATAATAATTAAGTTAAAATATACGATCATATTTAATATCCTTACCTAGAGGAAGGATGTGTACCAGACTAATATAATAAAAAGATTAAGTGATTGTGAGAATATTGTTATCTTTAGAAGCTTATAAATATATTTTGACTTTACCGTCGCAGAAAGAGGTCACCCCATCTTAACTTATTTCCTTTTTGATATTTTGAGAATAAATAATTCATTAATTATTTAAAAAAAAGTCACACGTACCTATACTACATTCGCACAGTTACCAAAAGCGTAAAGTTTTCTTAAACATTTTCAAAAATTCTTAAAAAAAATACAACAAACATCGGCCAAGAACAGTAATTTTTGTTTCATTTATTTAAAATTATGTCTTCAAATACGAACATAAAAACCTTCATATCATTTCCAATTCAAAACTTTCGTTCATTTAACTAACCACTCCAAAAACGTCTGATTCACTTGCCAGCTGAATGTTTAATGAGTTTTCCCATTTTAATTACTCTCTATTATATTAGTAAATACTAATAATAGTTTAAAATTTAAACTGTTGGCAGGTTCAAGCCAGCCCAAGCCAAAGAGTTTGCTTAAACTTCCAAAGTATAGCGATAACTCGCTCTATGGTCCATGTTATAAGATACAGCGGTTGCATACATACAGTACGTGCAAATATTATTTTTTTAATTGGATGTTCGAATAGTTACACTAGAACAAGTAATTATATATAATTGTTATTAAAGTACTTTTTGTTTATTAAAGAGTTGCTACTCTATTGACACAGTTTTATTAGGACCCCAATTAATAATTTATTTCTTGCTTATAAAGGGAAATAAAAAGATAAATTTTATTTTCAGAGAGCCTGCTCTATCTACAAATAGAACCTGAATTCTTTATTCATTGATAAATAAGTAAATAGGTGCCATTAAAGTTTCCTTTTAAAATAATCTAATTCTCAATAGGTAATACTCATCATTGTAACCACAATTCTGACAAATAAGTTTTCATTTCATTCCATCGCTCAGTTTCCACAACTATATTCACCACGCAATAAGCTTACAACTCGCACCACAAAATTAAAGACAATACAAAATTTAATTAAAGTTTAGCTCGGATAGTTTATTGGTTCTTTACCGAGGTCCTGTTTTATGAATGCTGTCTTTGTTATCGCGAAAGACTGACAATGAGTGCTTTATAACAGTTTCGAGTAATTTAAAGTTGAACGAGGATGCATCTATTGAGCAGTGTTAGGGATGGGACTTGTATGCTATTTAACTGACTTGAAAAAAGGGTTATTCGATTGTTTTTTATCGTTATTTTTGCGAGACATTTTGGCTAAAATTTTAGTAGGTTAAAGTAAACAACAGTCAAAATTAATACTATGAGAATTTTGCAACTTTAATTTTAATGATCCTAATTTAGAAGATCCTATTATATTTAGATTATCCAAATTTTTATGAAATTTTAGTTTTGTTTGTCTTTATTACTTATGCAAATACTATTTATATCAAACATTTTATATTTAAAGGACTATCCATCTCTATAATATTGTTTATTTTCTTATGAAAATGCGTCTTTGTACACTCAATTTCGCCATCAAAAAGAATAACAGTATAACTACAGTCAAAAGTAACTCATCGCCTCGTCATCTCTATCCTATAGTCATATAAACCAACTTCACAATTGAGGACACCTAAATACTTACAAAATCGCGTATTTTATATTCAATAGTTCGCAACTTTCCCACGTTATCCCGTTTCCAGATGCGTAAACTTGTCGAAAGTAAAGCGAAACCTCTAAAACGGATTTATATATTCTTGGAGAATATCAATTTTTCTCCGTCACAGAGTATAAAACTATTGAGTGTTGCGAGTTGCGAAAGTTTGTCGCGAGTTTCTGTTTTGTTAGTAAGAATATTGTTTGAGATTTTTTCGCAGTGAAATATTATAAGAACTCATATACTTTTATAAAGGAATCTCTGATCATCTTATACTAGCTGCACTTCGCGGTTTCACCCGCGTGTCCACGCTCCTGCTACTCTTAGCGTAATGATATATAGCCTATAGCTTTCCTCGATAAATGGGCTATCTAACACCGAAAGAATCTTTCAAATCAGACCAGTAGTTCCTGAGATTAGCGCGTACAAACAAACATACAAACAAACTCTTCAGCTTTATAATATTAAGTATAGATATAATGTTCCTACGTACTGCTACTTACTTCTTCTTTTGATATACACAGCGCAAAAATAACTGTATACACCGGGGCCAATCCCTTCCAAAAAAATAAAAACCTATAAAAAATAGTAGTAGGATGAAACCCATTAGAAAAGCAGCGGAATGTGATAAAAAGTAAAGGAAAAATAAATTACAGACAATCCGAGTTCGGGAAGTGGGAGGGGGGGGGCTTTTAAGGCTAAAAAATGGTTTCTCTTGATTTCCGACAAAACTACAAGTCCTATGGAAAAAAGTTCAATGGCAAAGTTGTAGGTAATAAGAAGTTCTACAACTTTTTTATTCACAATTTTTTCACATAACCTCAAAATTTAGGTGAAAAATTCAAAAAACCAAGTTTTTGGTCTTTTATTTTTATCTACTTCAAAATTTATTTTTTTTCTACGAAATTTGGTGGAAACTTACTTTATTATGTCCCAAATACACTGTAATTTATTTGATTGAAAATATTTATTTTTTCGCCTTATTTCAACTTAATACCAAAAAAACAACCTAATTTTCAATCGAAAATTCTGACGTCAAAATATGAGCTTTTTACAAAAAGTTTGGGAGCTTTTTGTTCGTTGAAATATCTACTTTCTGATGGTGTAAAATATAATATACATTACCATAGGAAATTTACTCAGAAAATGCATACAAACAGTGTGATAATGAGCTTTTTTGGCAATGGCAAATTTCTCAAACGACCTGAAATGTTTTTATCGACATCATTTTGTTTATGAACATGCTGTCAAATGTTAGCTGACATATTGTTACTTTGATCAGATGAAATTTTTTCTTTTGAAATGTTACCGAAAAGCCGATACAAGAGAAAATATAGAGTTCGAGAAGTGTGCCTGATTTAGTAAAAGCTCATTATCACACTGTTTGTATGCATTTTCTGAGTAAATTTA
>CAJQZM010039021.1:0-15855 GCA_907164665.1 Colias nastes | reverse complement strand
TGCTTTATCGACTCAGAACAGAAATATAATTGCGAATTCACGAATACTGGAATACGTGGTTCGGGGTTCTCCGCGCCAACTTTATACAATCATTTCTTATTATTTTCTCGCTTGAAATAATTACTAACACATTTTTGAGCATTATTTTTGTGTGGATTCACACTGCAATACTGCACACCACTTATAAACTTTGAAATTCGTTTCTATAACACTTAATAAATAAATATTTTTTTAATTTTCTTCGCAATGCGTACAAATAATTACGTATTTACTAAAGAGTGACGTCACGCCTACGCCATGACACCTGCGAGCTGTTTTGGCACAGTTAATAAATATTTTTTGAAAAATGGCTTTTATCTTCGTTAAATTTAAGTATATTACCGAAATATAGGGTTTTTCTTGTATAGTAAACGTATACACACATTATGGAAGAGGATTTCAAAATCTTTCGTCATGCCTATTGCAAGTACAAAGTAAATATTTAAAAAAATATTCGGATGTACCTACTTATGTTTTTTTTTATATTTGAAAGATAAAATTGAGAGATAAAAAATAATAATTAAATAGATGTGCGTGAGTTAGCTCTTATCTTTATATTATAACACAGTTATTTTTATTTGTTTTTTATATAAATTAATTATGATTGATGACTTAGGGATTTGCAAAGATTTAGGATCTTATATTTTAAGTAATATGTATATATTGTATTATCTGTGCTTTATATATGATCTGTCACCGTGTTAATGTTAATGGAATTAAATTTAATCCAAAGGCTTTTGGATTATGAGGTATTTACTATGTTAATGGTAGATACTTAGAAAATATAATATAAAGCAAAATAATCTGTCGCGGTTAATAATATTTCTTTGAAAAACATTAAAATGTAATATTATTTTATTTACTTGCTGCTGCTTAACAATACTAGCTGTCAAGGTTTACAGAAGTTAATTATTTTAAAATATAATAAAATGACCTCTATAGCTACTTCATAGGGCCGAGACAAACGTCAAAACGCTAAGGAATAGAATCCGCTATCGATACAAATTGACATAATAATATGATGTTATCATGTTTTGCCTAAGGATTCGGTCACCCTACCAACGACGACAACCACGAACCGAAGTCTGACCGAAACATTACCAAAATGTCATGAGCTTATGTCAATAATAATTAGCTTGGCGCTAACAGTTTCTATTCCTTGGCGATACTGGCACTTGTCTAAAGGTGTCTAAAGGCCATTGTGTCAAGTTGAAGAAAAAATACGTATAGGTAGGTACTTTTTTTATGAAATAAAGTTTATTTTTATTTGTAACTACATATTATGACTTCTGTCTTCCATCCTAATTCAATGGTTAGACAATTTCAATAAATATTTTGTACTAATAAAGGATCCAAAAAGGATCTAATATATTATATTAGTCGGCATACGTAAGTAGATAAGCAAATTATTGAATCTAAAAGTTTTTCGCAAAAGTCTACTTTGACTTTTGGTAACGCAATGTACCTATTTAATTTTGTAAACAAATGCTGAATAACTGTAAAAATAATTGTGGAACATATTATTATGAAAAAGTTCAAAGAAGTTATGTCTTAAAGCAAATTGTGTAATTCACTCTGTCATTTTTCCACACTGGAATTAACACTGCTCTAAAACATGATCGTAACCCTGCTGACCTTTTCCTTGTACTAGGTGGTAGCAGCGTGTGCTTTACTACGTGACTTCGAGCAGCTCCCAGCTGGAGAATCAACATTGGTTGGGGAACGCGGCATCAGTCTGAGCGGTGGACAGCGCGCGCGTATTGGCCTTGCGCGCGCATGCTATAGAGAGGTGCGTATAGTCTGTGGTATACATTACTCTATGACCATTGACCACAGAATAAAAATTGTATGGTATTACCACAAAACAATTTAAACACAGTCTGACTTTAAACTAGGGATCTGTCACTTTAATAGTTGTCTATATTGTGAAATACGACAAAACCAGTTTAAAGAGAACCCGCGCTGAAAGTTAATAATAATAATAATAAAGGGCGTAGGGATGTGACGACCCCATCGCCCACGGTTGGAATATCTATTGTCTACGTGACAATAGATATTCCACCCGTGCAATCAGTCAACCCGCAGGACACCTTGTGGCGGGGTGTCGGGGAGTAGCGACCCCGCGGGAACCGAGTGCTCCCGGGGGAGACCCCTGTCTTCATCTCCGGCTTGCCTTCACCGGCCGGTCGGAGTGAAGCCTGACGAGGACAGGACCCCCACCTCTGGCTTGCCTTAACCGGCCGGCCAGAGTGGAGTCGCGAGAGCTTTTAGCTCGAAGGGTGGATGCGAATCATAAGTGGCGAGTGGGCACGTGATGCTGGACCCTCAGGGAGCGCGTGATCGTCGTTTAAAGTCCAGGGACGCCTCTCCACCCTTAGCTGCTCACAATATGTTGCCCCCTTGTCTCACTATTGCAGCGACTTATTTCGGGGGCCCATACAGTGAGAGGGCGAGTCACCACCTGCCAACATATTTTTACTTTCTTTTAGTAGAAAGGCAGGTGCCATAGTTTCCCATAGTCCCCAGTACCAGTCCATTTAGCATCCCAATCCATAGCCCAATTATTAAATTTCCATACCCTGCAATAGTCCTACATCGGCCGCGGACTGCCTAGGGCTGTATCTCTATAGTGCAGTCATGGGCAGGCTGCGGCTGGTGTCCCACAACACATTAAAATTCTCGAAAGGGCCTCTGCGTGTTGGATCCGTGTCCCCACGTAAGCCTTCCAAAGATCCGGGTACCGTCCTTCTGGTGGTACCCGAGTATTATGGAAATGAGAAACATAATAATAATAATAATAAAAGCGTAGGGATGTGACGACCCCATCGCCCACGGTTGGAATATCTATGGTCAACGTGACAATAGATATTTCACCCGTGCAGTCAGTCAACCCGCAGGACACCTTGTGGCGGGGTGTCGGGGAGTAGCGACCCCGCGGGAACCGAGTGCTCCCGGGGGAGGCCCCTGTCTTCATCTCCGGCTTGCCTTCACCGGCTGGTCGGAGTGAAGCCTGACGAGGACAGGACCCCCACCTCTGGCTTGCCTTAACCGGCCGGCCAGAGTGGAGTCGCGAGAGCTTTTAGCTCGAAGGGTGGATGCGAATCGTAAGTGGCGAGTGGGCACGTGATGCTGGACCCTCAGGGAGCGCGTGATCGTAGTTTAAAGTCCAGGGACGCCTCTCCACCCTTAGCTGCTCACAATATGTTGCCCCCTTGTCGCACTATTGCAGCGACTTATTTCGGGGGCCCATACAGTGAGAGGGCGAGTCACCACCTGCCAACAATTTTTTGCTATATCTTAGTAGAAAGGCAGGTGCCATAGTCTTCCATAGTCCTTAATTCCGGTCCATTAACATCCCATTCCATAGCCCAGTTTATTTTGTTTCCTTATCTTGCAATAGTCCTACATCGGCCGCGGACTGCCTAGGGCTGTATCTCTATAGTGCAGTCATGGGCAGGCTGCGGCTGGTGTCCCACAACACAGTAAAGTTCTCGAAAGGGCCTCTGCGTGTTGGATCCGTGTCCCCACGTAAGCCTTCCAAAGGACCGGGTACCTTCCTTATGATGGTACCCGAGTATTATGGAATTGAGATACATAATAATAATAATTCATTTATTTCTTTCCAGTACCTACTTACATGTACAGTATATAAATAACATTAAACAGGTGTGGAAAGCTGGTGCCTATGGTAGGTGTAAAACCTGTAATACAGGTCACCAGGTCTCCACCACTCGGATGAACAGAACATTATAATTAAGCCAAAGAAAGAAACTATGTAGCTTAAAAAATCAAATTACTTTAGTTACATTAGCAAGAAAGTATAAAATAAAATAATACAAAAAAACTAAAATTAAACATGCAAAAGTCTACCCGGATGAAGTGTGAGTGATTGTGACGAGTGAGTGAGTGTGTAGTGTGAGTGAGTTTGAGTGCGTGTGGTAAACATCTGAAATCTTAATTTGAACGAATTAGATAAATGAGTCTAAAAAGGTCTCAGTCTCTGCGTATGAAAGTCCCTGTAGCCAGTTATCAAGTAAAATTTTCAGTTTGTGATAATTTAAAGAATGTACAGATAGAATATTTTGGAGTTTATTATAAATGTAAGGGCCAAGAAATAAAAAGAATCTGTGACTGAACGAAGTATTCAATCTAATTGTCGGAGCTATTATATAATTGCGACGCTCAGTAAGGGGATCATAAGGAGTCGAACTGTGTTGTTTTAACGCGGTTTTAAGAATAAATAATTGGCGAACTGTTAGTACTTGAGATAATTTGTATAATTCTGCTGTTGGATATAATCGAGGCTTATGAAAGCAAACCTTTAAAGCTGCCCTTTGGGCACGTTCAAGCTGAATTAGATAAGATTTATATGTACCACCCCAAGATTCAATTCCATACAATATAACAGACTGGCACATCGCTATATATACCATTTTCATAATTGAATTGTCAGCTGATGAGCGTAGTTGCCTAAAAATGTACATAAGTTTTCGTATCCTATTACCAACAGTTTCTATATGCTCCTTAAAAGCTAGCGAGGAGTCAACAATGATGCCGAGATATTTGATAGATGATACTCTTTCGATAACAGCTGGACTCGATGGATTCATGATAGAAGGAACTAAAATTTGGAGGTGATTAATATCAGATTTGTCATTGCGTATTGCAAAATTTACTAATTTAGTCTTTTTGACATTTAAGGTCAGCAAGTTTTTATCTAACCAATGTAAAACAGAATTGAAGCCTTGCTGTGCAAGATTATAAGTTTCGAGCCATGTTTTAGACGAGAAAGCCAATGCAGTATCATCTGCATAAGAGAAAATAAGACCATTTTGCAATTTAATATCACACAAATCGTTCACATAAATTAAAAATAGACTCGGGCCGAGGATGCTGCCTTGTGGCACGCCATAAGAAATAAGGTGCTCGGAGCTTGTAAGAGATCCAATTTTAACACATTGAGTTCTGTTAGTGAGATACGACTCAAACAGCGATAATTGAAGATCTCTTATTCCAAGGGCCTCCAATTTCGACAGTAAGATTGGGATCGAAACTGTGTCGAAAGCTTTAGCAAGATCCAAAAACAAAACCATACATTTTTTATTTTTGTCCATTTGTGAAACAAGGTGATTTACTAAGTTGTGAACGGCGTCTGTGGAAGACCGATTTTTACGAAAACCATATTGATTAGGCGAAAGAAGTTTGCGAGATTCTAAATAATTTACGAGTCTATTGTTTATAATTTTTTCTAAAATTTTGGACATAGCTGGAAGAATGGAAATTGGTCTATAATTTTCGACACAGTTTCGGTCCCCAGACTTGAAAATTGGAAGAACAAGGGCTTTTTTGAAAGCGTTAGGGAAAGTACCAGTAGTAAGGCATAGATTGAAAATATGGGTAAGTGGGGCAAGAAGAACCTTAACATGTTTTTTTAAAAAAGCAGACGAGATACCATCCCATCCAGGGCAGGAGTCACTCTTGATACAATTAATGATATTCTGGACTTCATTGTCATCCGTCGCTAAGAGAACAAAAGATTCAGAGTGGTGAGCAGGAGCAACGTAACTATGTTGAGAAGACGGGATTGCTTCCGCTAAGTTTTTTCCAACATTGGCAAAATAATTATTAATGGCGCAGATAGAGGTATACTCATTTTTAGATATTAGATTGTGAGCTGTAGATTGCGGTTTATTAGAATCAATAACAGATTTAATGACCTTCCATAATTGTTTACAGTTTTTACCTGCCTTAGCAAATTCAAGTTTCTCATAATCTATCTTAGCTTTACGTAATAACGCGTTACAAAAGTTGCGATATCTCTTATAGGTCAGCTTCAATAAATCATCATTTGGCGATTTTTTATGTTTTTTGAAAAGATTATCTCTATGACGCATGCATCTCAATAATCCTGGAGTTACCCACGGTTTGATAGGCCTACGTCTACGGGGTAATGAAAGGGCAATAGAGCAGGATAAAATAACGGAGGTGATAATTTCTATAAATACGTCTGCCGCCTGATTGGCATCTAGGGTCGAAAGAACAGGGTGAAAGTCAATTGAGTTTAGAGCAGAAGTTATTTTATCTTCATTTATTTTGGTGAAAAGAGAGTCATTAGCTACTTTCCGCTTTTTTTGAGATAAACACAATACAATAGCGAAGTGGTCGGTAACCGTTGATTCCAAAACAAAAATCTTTGCCGGAGAACGAGTCTTAATGTTGGCATGGTCGAGGCACGTTAGTCCGTGAGTAGGAAAAGAGTGGCCCGGAATGAGACCGTGGTGCCCAAGAATTTCGAGGTAAGACGATGTGTGATTGGATGTATTATTAGGCCTAATATCAATGTTAATATCACCAATCAACACAATGTTCCGATAAAATTTTAGGTCAGATAAAACTTTATCCAACGAGACTAGAAAATTTGAAGGATCTTGAAAAGCATAGGGTCTGTATAACGCCAATATAACTAAATCACAGCCAATATATATAAGCAAACAGTTTGCTTCGTCAATATGAAATTCAACGATTTTTACATCTTTTATTGTGTTTTTATAATAAACTATAACCCCGTCGTTTTGATTAAAGTTACACGAAGTTGAATGGGAGTAGTAGCCATCCAGATTTGGAATAATAGGATTACAAGATAGCCAACATTCAGACAAAATAATAAGATCACACGATACTTTTACTCTTTCTAGTAAGGTTACAAGTCCCAAAAAATTCGCCTTGATGCTACGTATATTTTGTGATAATATTGTAAGGTTAAGATGATTATTATCAGAAGACAGTAAGTGGGAGCAATCCTCAGGGGAGCAAGATATAGCTTCGCAAAAGGAGGTGTCGTCCAAATTATTTATGTAGTCATTAATCGCCGCGAATTTGAAATAAAAATATACACATTGTATCTACAACAAAAACCTCAAGCCAAGACGCAATAATTTTAATCAAAATAAATAATTTAAATCGATATACAATATAAGTTTTAGTTATCGGTGTATTATAAATGGTTTTAATTTTACGTTCCTTAAAAAATAACACTAAATACGTTACATAAGTGACAAACACAGTAAAAACGCAGATGAACATTAGGCCGGAATAAAAATTTGTCACTAGAAAACAATAATAATTAATCCTTAGGCATGAGTTTAAGACGGAAATTTGGTAAAATGCAATTTGTGTGTCAAATAAATAATTTGGATATAAAATTATGTTATTCGAGTAAGATGAATAAATACTCACAAACAGGTCCAATAACTTGTAACGATAGATTTTTAACATAAACTGTTTCAAGTTATAAGTATAGTTTAAGTCATTTTCTGGTACCAAAAATCTAGTGAAACGACATTTATCTTTATGCAACTGAACTTTGAATAAAAAATAATTAACGAGGTAATAACTTGACTTACCAGAAATATCATGATTTATAAAATTAAATCTCAAGGCCCCGTAACCGTTGAACACACAATATGATAAAGATGACTGAATTTTAATTTCCATTAAACACAAAGCAATTGAAAAATCTATAATTATTATATTTAGTACCAAATAATAATCCATAATTAACTTCTTTGATTTTTTGCCAAACATAATATTATACCACAGTATTAGTGAAGAGACCGAAATCTGTTTTGGATATTTAACAAACTGCAATTCAAATAAATGATTAAATAAGACTTTAGAGTAATATATATGTGATGTCACCACAAAACTATTGAAGGCTACAAATAATATTATAATGCACTCAAACTGTAATGATAAACGCTTGTTTTGAATAATGAAGAAATTTATAATTTTATGATTTGTGTAGTTAAACATGGTAATTGTATTCTCTGTCATTGCAATAGGGTACAGAATGTAATAAGTAGCTATGTGAGTAAGTGCGGGTAGATATAAAATACTTTTATAATGTAATGAGTTTGTGGTAAGGATTTGGATACACTGAGAAAAGTACATTAAAAATATATCTAAGACTTTAAAATACATTATTGGAAAACTAAACAATACAATTAATGTAAATTGGCACAAATGATATAGTCAGGTTGATTTTAACTTTAACAAATCAGAGTCCATTTTAATTTCATAGCGAGGGTTACCTTCAGATTTACGCACAAAAATTCTTCCCTTATTTGTCCAACAGAATTTGAAACCTAATTCTTTACTTTTGTTACGCGCTACAGCAAATAGCCTTCTGTCTTTGTCTGTTAAACTCTCAGATACAAATATTGGTGAGCTTGGACCGGGTAGTCCTATAGACGAGGAGGTTAATTTTTGTGAGTTATCTTTGTTATACTGTTTCACTGCACTTAGAATGTTATTTCTAGTTAACACGGATGTAAAGTCTGCAATAATTGTTGAATTACCAGATTTTCCCTTTATTCGAAAGATATCCTTTATGTCATATTTTTGTAATTCGATATTTAATGCATTACTCGTTCTTTGAACAATATCAAATAAATCTTGTTGTGTCTCAGACTTTATTTGTTGTGCTTGAGGTAAGTTACGAAACTCCAAAACTGTGAACTTCGCCTTTTTTTGCATATCATCAATTCTATTATCTAAAGTAGAAATGTGTAGCACTTGTTCACGCCTTTCTTTATCCATACAAGAGAGTTTTTCTTTGATATCTTCATACTGTTGTGACAAAAAATTGATAGATTTTTCTAATTCTATATTTTGGTGTTGTATTCCAGTTAACTGTTGTTTCAACTCAGCAATTTCAGTTCTCATAGCTTGGAATGTCACATCTTGATCCTTTTTCCAAGTAGTAAGCATAGCAAGTAGTTCTTCTTTCAAAGATTTCTCCTCGGAGGAGTGAACATCGGTACGAAGCCTCTTTTGCCTTCTTCCAATTAAGGTATTTTCGGGATCAAGTCTAGTAATGTCATTTTCAGACGAGACATGGTGCACTTTGTTTCCGGGTGGAGATCTTTGTACTTTTGACATTTTTGAAAAAAGTCCGTAGTTTAAGTAGTCAAGGTAAACCGGTTATAAAGAAGCGGCGCAGCAAAATACACGTCTGAACACTAACACAGTCCGAGCGGAAGAGGACGAAAGTTAAACCCTGTCTAAAGTTTTTTGTGGTAAGACAGGTAGGGTTACTGGGTTTCGCTTTCGCGGTTGTTTCATGGTCGTTTTAGTTTGGCAGTTGAGACTTTTTGAAAGTGGGAAGTTGGGAAGTTTTGATTGGTAGTGTCAGAGTTGTATTTCAACAAAATTAGTTGTTGGTTTTAAAATGGATTTAACATAACACATGAGAAACAAATCCAATTGTGTTTTCATTTATTATTGCTCACGGAGTAAATTGTCGCCAGTCGCCACTTTGTCTCGCTTCGGCGGCTGACCTAACTAGTCCAGTCAGCTTAAACCAAATGATTTTTATTTTCATATAATATGTAGGTACCTAGTTCTACATATTATAGCATTATTATATTTTATCATGTTTCTATTGTGTGCACGTTTAACATTCCTGTGAACAGTACAGAGATTTAAATATGCAAAAAATCTGTTTCAACCAGTATTATGTTAATGACAATTTTTTTTTCTGTTATGCTACTTTGTTTGTAGCCTGCAAGTATGCCGTAGAAATGTGTCATGTCATTTATATTTTAAAAATACTATGAACATGTGCTCGGCCATTCCTAATTCTCCGTTACACAATAATTAGGTACGTTTAGTAATATGGGCGACATGCCAACTTTTTATTCATAACACGGCTTTACAACGTGCTTCGGTTTTATGGAAAAATAATCTATACTAATATTATAAAGCTGAAGAGTTTGTTTGTTTGTTTGTTTGTTTGTTTGTTTGAACGCGCTTATCTCGGGAACTACTGGTCCGATTTGAAAATTTCTTTCGGTGTTAGATAGCTCATTTATCGAGGAAGGCTATAGGGTATATATCATCACGCTACGACCAACAGGAGTGGAGCCACGGGGGTGAAACCGCGCGGAGCAGCTAGTCTTATATAACTCGGATCAAGAAACAGACATTTGTAGACATAGATAAGTGATAAAACGTAAATTTCAAAGATAAAAGTCGTTTCCTTGGTAATGAGTTTATTTTGAAGACGAGACAAATATTTATCTCGTTTCAAAAGATCACGGAACCAAGACACAATTATTGAGAGATTATATCAATTTTAATCCATCTATTTGTGTAGTCGGTACCACAAATAATATACTTAGCAATACCACGTAGTACTTATTTTCAGAAAGCTTTAAATTCTTCTCATAAACAATATTTATATGTATAGATATTATTTACAAGTAACTAGTTAGATAAGCATTTTTTTATTTATGCATTTAAAACTATATCAGGTTACGTAGAGTATCAATGAGATAATAGTTTACAACTTTACAATTAAGGTAGGTAAGTATCTAAATCAAGCCTATTTAAGTGCGTATAAATATTAATTATAAATTATAATATAATCCGTTGATTTAGTATTAGGTATAATGTTAATGATTTACATATTAAAATTATAGTTACAGGTAACTAACATAATCTTTAATGTGCAATGTATTGCTTCATTATCATAATTATATCGGATAACACCAATATTAAAACATTCAAATGCAATATTTTATATGCTTGCTCGTAAATAATAAACACTTAAATGATTATTTTATCCTTAAATGTTAATTATCAATGTAATACAGATGAAATATTATGATGTTAATTAAAATGGACGGTATAATAACTGATGATAAAGCTACCTGCACCAGCTATAATGCAGGTAGAGAATTATATATGTACGAATAAGATATTAAGCACCTATAGAAATTTTCTTCTTTCACGAAAACTTGTTTATTAACTTCAGCGCAAATGTATTGCGTGGCATTACCAGTGAGTTTGATTTGTCATTTACATTTTATATATTTTTATTTTTATCTAAAACTAATGAATCTCTCTCAGGCGGACATATATCTCCTGGACGATCCGTTATCAGCCGTGGACACGCACGTCGGGAAGCACCTAGTGTCCGAGTGCGTCAACGGGCTCCTACGTCACTCCACACGTATCTTAGTCACGCATCAACTACATCACCTGAAGACAGCTGATAAAGTCATCATATTACGCAATGTGAGTATAAAAAATAGCGTGTGCACCGAGCACACGTGTCCGAAGTGAAACTTCTTTGGCAAGATTCAAATATACCAAATTGTCGCCTTACTAAATGACGTGATGGTCTTGCAATGCCGCGACCTTGAAATTTTACTCTCAACACGCCTAAAGAAGTTTTTCAATAATACATCCGTTATATTATAGCGTCCAGTAGATAACATCTTTATTCTGCTAGCATGACGCGGCACTATTGTATTTGATAAAAAATGTCAAATTTCTGGTTGTCTCCTGTTATGTAAGAATGTGATATGTTTAATGTGTGAGTTGTGACAGACATCGGTCGTTACGTTTTATCGTATTTTGTTGGTGTTCTAGTACACAAGGCGCCGGCCGCTCCCGGCGATTTGCCAAATGTTACGCAATAGCTTATCCATTAGGTTATTATCTTAAATAGGAAGACAATGATACTTTCCTTAATATTACAGTTTGTAATTCATAAAAATAACTACGTTAAAAACAACCGACTTCAAAAACGGAAAAGTAAAAAATAAAAAAGATTTGATATTATTAATTACTACCTACATATTATTTAGATGTGCTATTTATTAAATAGGTTTGAAGTCGGTGCCAAGCACTAAGCACTTAGTATTAAGCTCGTGCACCGACATCAAACCACACCGTTTTTGTAAGTCGGTTGTTTTTAACGTAGTTATTTTTATGAATTACAAACTGTAATATTATGTAAACGAGTATGTTTGCGCATGGTTTTAACGTTACGGTCAATTAGGAAATAATAGCAAAAGGTTTCAAGTCTTGATAAGGATTATTTCAGGCCCTACGTTACGCGTTAATTTTCTAGGATAAAGGATAATTCTATTTGAACAGAAATTCTCATTTTCAAGTTATCCTATTTGATAAGGAATACAAATGTTATTGTATTTGATTTGGAGATAATTTTCCGTTTGCGTTTACTTATACAACATTTGGTACCTAAATTATTATCTGAAACTGTTATAAATTTAAAAATAATGTGGCGTTTTATTTATATAAAATTTTTTTACATCTACATTTCATTACAATGAAGTACAATGTACAAGGTGTTTATGATTTAACACGTTAAGGTAAATGGTAATTATAAAGTGTTCAGAGTGGTTCAGAGTAATATCACAGAATATAAATGTAGGTTTTATAGCAGTACATTCATATTTTATGAAATAGAACTTTAATTATAACAGACCTTACAAACATCGATTCAACCTGGTTTTTTGGACTTACAATGCATAAAATTGAAACGCTATGTGACGCTGATGATATGTACGCTGAATACCTAATAAGTAAGTAACATTGTAAATTTTAATATAAAATCACGAGTCACTTGAGTGTGTGGTGTAACTGAATATATTTTCTTAATATTTTGAATACATTGTAAGCATTAAGCGGCATAGCCATAGTAGGTCATGGGATAGTTATAAGTCATGTCATGTACGACGGACGACTATTAGGTTATGAACATTGTCTTACTACCTACACGCTGACTTTTTGACGTCATTGGAAAATGCGAAAGAAACAAAGAAATAGGTCTGAAAAAGGTCTGAAAAAAATGGTTTACTTACATAAATTATCAATCAACTCGTCAATGAAATACAATATGGAAGCCAATATTTTTCTTTAATTTACTACCAAAATGTATCAGCATGTTAATAAATAAAATAATCCCACAAATATAAATAGTTTGTTTATATTTTGGTAACAGGGTGAAATCGAGATACAAGCTTCCTTTGAAACGGTGTCAAAAACTCCTCTATTTGAGGAACTATTGGAGGAAGAAGAGCCCACGCAGGAGGAAGTACGCTTACTGGCACAAAGGCAAAGGGCTATGTCTATTCAGGTACTTAATTTTTTACAATAAAAAGTGAAGTCCCATGTCCCCTAGTGGGGTAAGGGGCAGATGCATTTATAAATCTGTTTCACTGATCGATTTTCTTTTAGGGACAAGTAGGTGAGAGGCTTCTGTATCCTGCCAGACCGAGACATTATATTTTTTACAATAGCAGTATTTTATTAAATTTAATACATTGACACAATTACGATTGTTAAGTAATGATGGAATTGGTATTATGGATTCAATTGCTTTCATTGATGCATAGGTACTTATTTAGGGTGAATAGTGAATACTCTGCGTTAGTTGCCTTGTTAGTTGTAATAATAAAATCGTCATTTAAGCAAATATTGTGGAGAAAATTTGGCTTTTATTTAAATAATTAAATAAGTGTTACAATCGTTACTATCTATTAAAATATTTCAGTCACAAGTATCCAGTGTGAGTACGACATTGGATGCGACAATGGAACCTGAAGAGGAACCTCAGGAAACTGCTGAATTGATGGAAAAAGGTAAGAAAATAATTACTAGGCTAGCTAGTACTCATTATTAAACTATGATCTTAACTAATAGTAGATATAATAATAAAGCAAGCTATATTAATAATACAGCTTAAGTAATACAAAATTAAATTTTTGCATGTTACATTGATATTAAAGTTATTTGACAATGTTATAACTGAAATTATTATGAGTTGTAACTTTATGATATGTAATATTAACCTATATTTTACTATCATGTTAATTATTCGAAATGAACAGTGAACTGATAAATAAGGAAACAGGCACGTGCTTATATTAAATCACGTCAATCAAGTGCTGATAAAAGTCGAGCGGACGTTTTATTAAATATTCTCTACTTGTGACATTGATATAGCAACAACTTTGAACACTGGGTACAAGCATGACTATGCAAAACATAAAAATATGGTATCTTTAACTATTTTTTTTTTAACATAAAATATTGCTATAATATTATAGTAATATTGCCAATTCATCGCACAAAATCAATTTATATTCTTTCAATCAGAAATAATTCAGAAAACGATGACGTTTAAAAATATGATAATTTTAAACATATACAATGACTGTATATTTATATATGCGTCATGAAATATTCTATGTTATTGCATAGCATGCAATATCCATCTCTGAAAATATATTTTTTTTAAGTACTTATGGTTATTTATGTTTTTATGGGTTTTCCACTGGAAGAAACTTCTTATCGTAACCGTGCGTCTCAAGATAACACGCAAACGAAGTCGCGGGCATAGCTAGATAGCTAGTATAGCTATCAGCTTTTGATACATACTTATTTATATTTTATTTGAAACATAATGAAATGGCAATATTATATGATTGAGCCATAACTTGCGGTCATAGTTGCTTTATTATCATTCTAGATTTTCTTATCATAAAATAGACAAATTTCAATTTAAGGTATTCATATGCAGAATTTACTTAATCCAAGGTAGTAGGGACCTATTCCCTCTTTTCCTATTTCAGCTACCAGGATCGCATAAATATTGAAATGTACTAATATTTCCATTTCCCTAAAGGTCGGGTGCCAACTTCGATCTATAGGAAATACTTCCACGCGGGCGGCAGCTGGTCACTTCTTATCTTTACGATTTTCTTTATTCTCCTCGCACAGCTTGTGACCTCGGCTGGTGATCTTTGGCTGACGCACTGGTAATTGATTATTTTTACTTCTATTATTAACTTATTTATTTTATCGGCTATAATTTATAAGGTTATTTTTTAACAAAATTATTGAACGTACGAAACTGTTCCTAAAATAATTTCATTCTTGGTTTTCCATTCAACGGTACATTTGGTTATTCATTGTTTGTAATTTACGTTACTCTTCTACATAAAACCATACCTAAGCTATGATAAAACGCCATAGCGACATCGCTATCCGACAAAATATCCAAGGAGATGATAATATGACGGTTTGGCAACATCGCCTGCTTACATTTCCTTATTATACGTATTGTTGGATTAAGGGAACTATTAATAATAAACGTGATGCCTGTATATGTATAACTTATTAATGTAACGGGATTGTTTTCACAAATTTCAGCATCTTTCTTAAAACATGCTTTCAATTCTCCATTTTTTGCAGGATGAATGACGTAGAAGCGACGCACGAATTCGAAGTATATTCATTAGGAAACATGACGGATAGTCCAAACAGCACAGATGTAAATGATACTCTGTCAGTACTAGATGTGACTACTGACGCGTCACTTCTAGTAGCCACTGAATCTACGACTACAATGAACCCAAATCTCACCGTTATTGGTACAATGATGAAAACAGCAATCACAATGCAGAATATAACATCTCACGACCAACCATTCGACCACTCGTACTATATTTATGTATGGGCGGCTGCTATTGTAGGCTGTATTTTGTTTACTACTGGAAGGTTAGTAAAATTATATATATATATATATATATATATATATCTTTGTACTAATATATGTTTTTGTCTCCTTTGTCTCATTAGCATAAGACTTGACAAAACGCTATTCATCATTCGTAAAAATAACTTTGTCCTACTTTGTATATAATTAAGTAGTCATGGATGTGCGATATAGTAAGCAAAATTATTTTGGGACGTTGGGTTGGTTTATTTTTGTCTTTAAAGATTTGCTCCGTTATTTATACAAATGTTTAAAAATGAATGGAAATATGTAAATCTCAAATTTCAATAAGCGTTGTTAATTAGCATTCGTATATAGGCAAACTAGCGACCCGCCCCGGCTTCGCACGGGTGCAATGCTGATACTAAATACACTACAGAAAAACTGTGAACGTTGTATACAGGGTTACAGGTTAAGTCGACCTATCCCTGTTAAGAGCGTGT
>CAJQZM010039020.1:0-23691 GCA_907164665.1 Colias nastes | reverse complement strand
ATAAATATGTGACATCAACTAGGAAGCAATAATATCTGACACAATTTTATTTTCAATTTAATATTGAATTAATACAAAATAAATAAATTTTATTTTAACTACGTTGTTTTAAAACATTATTACCATATTAATTAATATGTGCCGTCGTTGTATACTACATATTGTATGTCTAGATATTATATCCTAGTAGCTTAACACCCGCGGCTTCGCCCGCGTTTTCAAAGAAAAACCCGCATAGTTTCCGTTCCTGTGGGATTTCCAGGATAAAAGCTCTCATAAGCGTTAATCCAAGTTACCTTCTATGTGTGTGCCAAATTCCATTGTTTTGTCTTTTATTTGTGTGAAAGAGTAACAAACATCCTTACATGATACTCACGAACTTTCGCATTTATAATATTAGAAGGATATCATATCATGACAAAATTAAAGTATTCATATACTTATATGAATACCCACTTGGGTAGATCTATTTTATTTGAAGGTTCAGTGTAACCTTCGTGTATTATTTAGAAATTGTTTTGTTATATTTGACGTTAGCGGCGTTTGACACGATTGCTCCGTTATTCATTTTCATTTACCTATAATATTGCTATTATTTTATTGAGTATCGAAAATTATGGCAAGTTATCATATTATCGTAATTTCATTTAAATAAAAAATATTTACAAAATATAATGTGTCTTTTGTTCATATTCTTACCCCAGCAAAATACAAAACACTAATTCAATAAAAAACGTTTGGCCTTTTTAAAATCCTATCCTATCTTATCCTACTAGTCCTACTATAATCCTACTTCCTATCCTACTAATCTAGTATTATAAATGCGAAAGTTTGTGAGGATGTGTATGTGTGTGTTTGTTACTCTTTCACGCAAATACTACTGAACCGATTACAATGAAATTTAGCAGACATATAGTATATATACATAGGTAACTTGGGTTAACACATAGGATAGGTTTTATCCCAAAATTCCCACGGGAACGGGAACTATGCGGTATTTCTGTGAAAACGCAGGCGAAGCCGCGGGCGGAAAGTGTGTCACATATTTATGCTTTTTGTGAGGAATCAATTATATTTTACAATACAGAAATATACAATTGTGTCAGATATTATTGCCTCCTAGGTGACGTCACATTTTTATGCTTCGAGAGGTTATCACAATTATTTGCTGTAACATTTTCGTCACATAATTTTGATGCCACTTTATTATGCTGCCTACTAATGTCAGATATTTTTGCTGTATACGGGCAGACAGATATTATTGAACCCGTTCTTATGACAGATATTTTTGCTAATCTGCAAATGGTAATATATTTATGCTTCTGACTGTACCATATAGACCGTACTAGTTGCATGTCCCAGTTTCGATAATTTGAACCGGGATCAAAAAATATTTCTAATGGTAAGCTCTGCTGGCTCTGTTGATTTATAAAAATCGGTCTAGTAGATTTTAAGTTAAATCAGAACTATAGATTGAGTTAGTAAAACTTGTTCCACACCTTATGTATATTCATCAACAAGGACATAACACGAACAGACACATTGTAACAGAATATCACCATCACAAGCGATAAAATCAGCTGCATGATCAACAAAACGCGAAGCACGCTCGCCAGCCTCTGCCGCCCGTCCCTACTGAGTGTGAGCCCGCTCCACGCCATGTGACCACATGGTGGAACATTCTAGAATGTTCTAGAACAATCGAGAATAGCTTATACCACTATATCACTGAATACACTTTGGTTTTTAGTTTGTAGATTTGCCTCTGTAATGTGTCATAGCTGTGTCACGTCATTTTTGGCAACGTTAAAAAGATAGATGGTAAAAAATCTAGTACAATACTTCTTGGTCTTCATGTCTTAAAAGCAAATACTATTTAATCATAAAGTTTATCTGAAAATGTAATTATTAATACTTACTTACAGAGATACGGATGCATAATTACGTAACTTAGCGACGATTTATCAATAATTCTCCAACATTACTTTTACAAAAGCTCATTTTAAGGCAGGCCACTTACAATTCTGAATAAAAAATTATTTTATTTGATTGTCAACGGCAGTCAACTGTTAGCAGTTGATAAAATGGCATTGTTTAATTTATAATTTAAGCTTTTATTAATTTAAAAGTTACATTTAAGTTGTTTTAAGTTAACTATGGAGGAAGAACGTAAGCGAGTTAAAGTGACGTGGAGCGATGACTTAAGTCATAATTCTGAAGAGGAAAGAGGTTGGTTATAATGTTGTGAAATAATTAAAATTCTGAAATGCAATATTAAATTTTTCATAGAGCTGTTTGTTGTATAGTTTTTAAGTCTATCTGTAAGTAGTGGGTTGACTGAATTCGACTTTCTTAAATACTTTACAAATGCGCTTCAATAATTTTTAACAAATCCAAAAATATATAAAACTAGCTTGTCGCCCGTGGCTTGCTCTATGTGTTAATCCAAGCTATGCGTGTACCAATTTTCATGAAAATTGGTTCAAAAGGTTTTGTCTGAAGGAGTAACACACAAACAAACTTGTAAACTTTCGCATTTAAAATATCACTAGGATAGATAACTAAACCCACGGAATAAAAACTAAACAGATATATACCTATATAATATGGTATAATTACCTACTACCATACTGCCCGCCGCTTCACTCGCGTACTCCTTATGCCATCACTAACACATGAGTCATATTTCATTTGCATTGTTTTCTTTACGAAATACATATAAGCTTGTTTCTATCTCAAGATTAAGTTTACCTGAGTTTCTATTTCAAAATTCATCGAAATCGATTCAGTAGTTTAGACGTGAAAGTATAACAGACTGACACTTGACAGACTTGCAGACTCATTTATAATATTAATAGGTACGTATAGGTTATTTTAACAAGTATCCTTGATTAACTTACATGCTATATTAGCCATCATATTCTTCTCATTGTTTGCTAAAGTTATAAAATCACATCATACACATACAATCCAATGATAAATGTATCTGGATACAACGCCATCTAGTTTACAATAAGGTAAAGTTTTTTCGGATATAATCTTAATCCATGCGGAGATAACTAAAAAAAATATATAATAATCATTAAAATCTGCACAGCCGTTTTTGATGTAAGCAGGAATTGTTTTTATGTAGGTACATAATATACGTAGATATTGAAATATATTAAACTTGTAAAAAACAAACACGATAAAGTAATGTACATTAGACACTATTAAAAAATCCAAAACAATGTTATAAGCAATTGCCAGAAAATAAATTTTTGCAAAGTATTATTAAAATATTACAGAGCGCGAACGTCAAGCACAGCTCGAACGAGAGCTAGCGCAGCTTCCAGTCAAGCCAGTTTACGAACCAGAAGAACTTCAGAAGCTGGTCTCCTACATAATGGATATAACCACACTCTACGATCTACGTGATGAAGACTGGAACGATGAAACAAAAGCGGGTATAGAAGACTGGATCACAGAACCACGAGCTCTTATTTTATGCATCTACTTCAAAGGAGACAAACTGAAAGCCGCGTCTGATATTCCTCTGTCCCCTGTCTATGATCTGATGTATTTTATAAGACAACCTGACTTCGTTTTCAAGGCTGAAACGTTTCATGATGATATCGTTTTTGGCACGTTTGTCGATTCCGTGGAATCGAATATGATTAAGATATTAGAGTTGGTGTACGCTCCATACTTCTTTGCAATTAGAACTTGGCCAGATAGTGAGTATTTGTAAATAATATAAATGTAATATTCGTCGAAATTTCTCTCTGATAATAACTATAAAACTTATCTGTATTTCGTCCATTTTCTACAGATTTTTAATACTATGTCCCTGCAATTTCTAATAACATTTTTTAATATAGGTGTCAAAAGTGAGTTCTGCTCCCAACTACACACATTTCTGGCTAAGTTAACTGACATGTACTATAAAATGCTTGGACTGACCGTCTTATACATACCTCGAGAGGGTCAAGACCTCTCATTTGAGAAAGCAAGCGCTGACAGAGAACTGGTGAAGCGGCTGGAAGGTGTAGTAGTGTATTGGACACACCAGATAAAATCCTGTATCGAAGATCAGTCTTCGGTTGCTTCACAAAAAGAGCTCTTATGTCCAAGCGATGAGTACGACTTTTGGGTGTACCGACGTATGTGGTATTTTGTTTTTACAAAAATGAAAAATATGTAGGTATAAAATGATTTTTATAATAAATTTAATGTTTCAGATGAGAACCTGAGTGCTCTTCTCTATCAATTACGTAACCCAGCAGTAAAGCATATCACGAAAATATTAGTAACAACGCATTCCACTTTCATACATCAATTTCAAGCGCTCTGTGATGAAATTAACCAAAAGATCAAAGAAGCAACATCCAATATTGAGTTCCTTCAAGTCATTAAACAGCCCTGTGCTATACTAGAATGTGTTGAAGACCCGGATGAAATATCTAATCACATTCCGCAAATCATTAATTTATTTCGAGTTATCTGGATGGAGTCCCCATACTACAATAGCGAGACGCGTATAACAAATCTGTTCAAAGCCTTGAGCAATCAAATTATAATTCTCTGTAGAAACTACATAAAACTAGAGGATCTGTTTGATGGTCAAACTAAGAAGGCTCTTGGCGAATTCAGCAAATGTATAGATTGCTGTAAAAGATACAGGGAGATATATGACCTGATGGCGGAAGCTCATAGCGAAGTAAATCCTGGAACTTGGGAGCTGGACACTGGCTCGATATTTAATTATATCGATTCCTTTGTGCAGCGATGTTTCGACATGCTCGATGTTTGTAACTGCATGATCATATTTGGAAGGTACATTTCTTATAAGCTACATGGACGTATATGCTCAAATAAGAAATAAAATGTCTAGGATATGTGCTTTTCCTATTGGTTTTCTTATTTTCAGGATTGATGAACTAGAAGTTATCCATAAGCCAATGTTCGCCGGTGCTCGGGGTGATCAATTTGAAGCAAAATGCGATCAAATAGAACATATGTTCCATGACGCATTGGATCAAGTGAGAGCTGTTGCTGATACCATTTTAGATGTTCAGGCACCTTCGTGGTATGACGATGTTCTACAGTTCAGAACTGTTATTAAAGATATTGAGGTAAGAATGTAAAATTTAGGAAGATATTTTTTGGACTTTATGGAGTTCTTTCAAATTTTGAAAAATTTTCAGATTATTATAGAAAATCTAGTAGAAACAGTGTTTGAAGGTGTGAATCATGTCGAAGAAGCTGTTGTCGCCTTATATTCACTACATAATTATTCGAAGCGTAAAAGCCTGAGACGTATCTTCAAGAGAAAGACTGCTGAAGTAAGAAATAAATGCTATCTGTTCTGTTTATAATATACGAAGTACATGGGTTATCTAAAAATTAATGTATACAAAAGTAAACAGATTTAATAGGAAGTTCTCACCAGGTTTGGGCCATGTTCAGCGACGAAGTGCAAGAAGCTAAGAAGGATATGGTATCAGCTCGTGGACAGTATCCGTCCGACTTGCCCTCGTTTTCCGGCAGAGCAGTTGTACTTCGTATGAGGAAGAATAGGCTAGCGTACTTGAAGAAGGTATCAGGAAATGTTATTTATTTGGTATACTGAAAATTAATAAGCTATCGAAAAAATCTCATCTTTATTTCAAATATTAAAGAAAAGTTTAGTACCTAGTTAATTTGCATCATCTTATTCAAAGCCGCGTAATGTAAGATAATAACCTAAATGCATACTACTGATAGGTACTGTGGCCAAAACTAGAACTACAAGCGCTAAATATTTTCATTTCATTAGCATTTTTTTTCTCACAATATTAGCTTATGCCTCTTAGGTAATGACGGACGCTTCAGTTTGGTTGATGGCGTGCAGCAACTCTGAAGATGTGATCATGCACGTCAATAGACTCATGGGTGCTATTGACGTCGCAATCAGAGAATTGTGGATATCCTGGACGGTAAAATATTCTTCACTTCATTCAACTTCGTCATCATAATAATAAAACACATTTAAAAGAAAATCTTACTCACCTGTTACATACTGACCGAATTTTCGTTACACTTCGTTATTCCTGAATAATAGTCTGATGTGCTTTGAAACCACATGTAGTATGAATAATTTCAGCATAACTTGGATGAAAAATGCGGAGCAGGTCTGAACAAGACGCTAATGAGGAAAAGCGCTGAAAATCCTGGCCTTCTAGAATGCAATATAGATGTGTATGTATTTTTTTAACAAATCAATAAAGTTGCAATTTTTGTTAACAATAATAATTTGTCCAAAATATTTTAGGAACATTCTGGAACTGTGTAAAGAAGCACATCATTGGGAGAACTTGAAATTGGACATCCCATTGCATGCTTATGCTGTAAGTTATTCTGTTACTTTATTGCAATGAATGCAATAACGTACAATAAATAAATATACTCACAATAACACTCAAAACCTGTCCAAAGCGAAACTCTGCCTACTCGTCTATTAGACAGCGTTTTCTAATGACCGTATACGTAATGTCTATTACCTCAAACATTACTCTCATGTAGTAAGTTTTGAGTTGAATGTTTCATACAGTTCCGTTCGGATATTTTAAACGACCCTTTAACAGTCGATTGCTATAGACTCTATTTTTTATAGTAGGTTAATGATTCAATGCAATTTTCTAAGAATAAATTGTGACCAAATTTTAGGTACGTAGAATTTTTCTAAAGAAGTTAATTTTCTAAAGAAATTCGTAATTCGCAAAATGAATTTATTCTAGGTATACAATAAGAGCAAGACAGTATTTTACGTGTACGAGAGTGTGCTAGCCGTAGTCAAGGGATACAACAAGATTTTAGACTCTTTATCTGAAGATGAACGCCTGCTGTTCAAGCCACTGACCACGGTAATTAAATCTTATTACACAATACAAAAACGGTTCTCTTGCTATGTATATGTCGTTACTTTTAAGCAAATTTAATTAACAGACTCTTAGAGAGACTCTTTTAATAAATTGACGCTCTTTAATAAAGAGGCCAGGCTCTTAATTAAATGGCTGATCAAACCAGTTGGTTGTGACATGTGTCACTTTCTGTATTACATGATGATTTCTAAATGCCTGGAGAAAATTATTATTATAAATGTTGTAATGATCATATTTCTTGAAATGATATCATTCATAAATTCTTTAAACGTTTAATTAAACTGTCTTCTATTTATTACATAAATTATTAACTCTAATATCACATCATTATAATTATCAACAGTTAAAGAAAACAAAAAAAAAAAAAAAAATAATTACATATCCATTCATTCAATATTATAGAGATTCAGAGATTGATTCAAAAAGAAGAAAAATCAACTGAAGTAAGCTTGACCGCAGTGGCTGTACCACGCCCTAGGTAGATATGTGTGGTGAGGCGGGGACCGGGTCAGAAAGAGCGCGAGTTAGAAGTTAGGTAGAAACACACGCACGCACATCCCTATGCAGCCCTACAGCCACTGCGGTCAAGCTATAGAAATAATTTACAAACTTATCTAAATTATAAACATGTCAACATGTCTTTATAATTATACAAAAGAACGAATAAGGAGTGATAGATTTAAACACAGAAATAGTTAAAGGAAAATCATCAACTGAAGAAAACATAACATCAAAACGTAATAGTTGATACATTGAGGAAAAACATATTTACAAAATAATGAATACTCGAAGTCTCAACAAACAATATTAATCTCTAAGTAAACAGACATCCAGGTGTCTATTCATTTCGGCCATTTCAATCATCTTCATACAGCAAGGACATGGCGTTTTCGTTCCTGTTTCATTGAAAAGTAATGTTTCATCATGTATATCATCATCATCGATTATTATGGTTTCATTTGCAAAACTCGTAGACGCACCTTCTTCAGGTATTGTAGTGTTATTATCGAAAAATGCTAAGCATTCGTCTAAATGTTCTTCCACTGTTTTTGTAACTATATTCCCACAACATGGACATATATTTTCATCTGCTGTTTTACTACTACTAGGTTCTATTTTGACGTCAATTTTGGGTGTCTCTGATTTTGGGGCTTCTAGTTCTGTTTTTATTTTAACGAAATTATTAGCTTTGATATCGACTTCATTTTTTATATCGATTTTAGACATTGGATATTCTTTGTCATCTGGTTTTATCCATATACTTGTTAAATCTATGCATTCTTCTTTAATAGTTATCGGTTTTGCTAACCTATCTACTTCATTCTTCTTATAATCAGGATTATTATTAGATATCACAGTTAGGTTTCCATTCTGAACAGTCTCTTGACTTAATTCTTCTATTACATCTTTACTTAGGCATTCATCTAAGTGTCTATTAATTTCATCACTACCTACTTTAGCATTACATATAGGACAATCAAGTAAATTATTAACCACACTTGTTATTGTTTTTAGGCTACCAACAAAATTATTTACAGACACTGTTTTAACAGGAACTGCAATCAGTTTTTCATCTTTCTTTGACTGTGTAAGATCAAAGTCTTGACCATATAAATCTTTTAACATGTTTGTTGCATTAGTTTTAAAATAATCATCAATTTTCTTTATTTTTTTAGGTGGTAAATGTATATTTTTATCTTTACTTGGTGATGTACTAATCCTTTTTTGTGGTTGTTTTGGACCAGTGCTAGCTGTTACAGACATATTAATACTTTTATTTGCCCAGACATTTCGAACAGTTTGTAATACGTTTGAGGAGTCATTAGATTTTGTTTGGTCACTAATTGTGTGGCCGTTTCCACTAAATGGAACAGGTTTCGTTACTTGCGGATTGAATACAATATTATTAGTCTTGGAAACTACTAGTGTACTGTTATTATTAGATTTTGATTTAATAACATTGGAATCTTTAAGAACTGGTTTAGCAACAACACTATTTGTTTTATTTTTATCTATAATTGCTTTATTGTTATTGTTTATATATTTGGTAATATCATTGTTTGATGTTGGTTTAGCTACCTTTTTCTTGTTGGTTTTCTCAGGTTCTTTAATTTTAACAAATGTCCCCCCACATTTTCTTTTATGGTCATTCCACCAGTAATCATATGGGCCAGGCGCTCTGTTCATTGGTCGGCGAACAATCCCAAAATGGGGCCTTTGATTCTGACATGGTCCATCACACCTCCACCAATGAGTTTGGTATAATTTAACCTGAAATGTATAAAAATATTATTATTTGGAAATCTGTGTAATGTAAATAAAATTATAAGCTGTTTAATTTAGATTTAACACTAAGCAAAGCTGCAAGTTTGAACCAACACATCATACTCTATCAAATAAATACTTTTTGAAAGTGAATTTAGTAGAATCTCTGTATTAACTTGATTAATTTTGATTGTTTTTGAAAATCACTTTAGATTAAAGTTTCATTATTCTCACATGTACTTGTAATATTTTTGTGATTTTGAAAATAAGTTTAGTCAGATGCACATAATATACTCTTAATATATTTAATTTATGGTGATAATATTATACCTTGAGTATAAAAATTGTGATTCAACTTTCAAAAGGACAAGATTTTAATACAATTTTAATATTAATAATAATTATAATCACTACATTTACATGTATGCATTATGTAAAAAATTACCTCATCATGAAAATCATGATAAATACTGATGTTCAAACCCGCAGCTTGATTGATTCTGTACATATGGGCCTTGAAATTGGGTCCATGGCCATCTCGGTCCTGGTCCTTGCATGTGATGAAGAGGAATGCATGTATCATCTCATGTAAAAGTGTCTCCACTAGATCTTTCCTCGGTCTAAGTTTTAGCAGTGGTTCGCTTAATGCTATGTCACATAGCCCTCCTCTGTCATATCTGTAAACGAAACAAAATTGGATTAATCATATAAATTTAGGGGTCATTCTGGTCATTCTGTCATCATTCAACTATGGATTTGGAGGACTATTATTCCTATTTATTTCCATTTTCTAACTTCTGTTTTTGTCCATAACACCTCCTCATGAATCAATCTATCTATTAAAAATACCCGTATAAAATCTAGCGTAGATTTAAAGATTTAAGCAAACATATTATGTTAAGTGTATGGTTTGTTTTATTCTATGTAGTGTTGTGTAAAATTCAAGCTACTTACGAACAAATTCCCGCACAAGAGTACATTCGTTTACTCCATCGCACAACAGCTCGGCTTGCCAATTTTGTGTAAAAGAATACTTTATCAAATTGAATGAACAAGGCATGAACGTTCGGCGTAGGATCTATCAATTCTAGTTCTGGGTCTGCCAAATTCATTGCAGGCATCTTTTTTAATTAATGGATACATGGGACTATTATATACTACTATTATATATAAATGTGATTTAAACTTTTAAAATCAATTCGTTTTGAAAATAAAAATGTAGAACTTTGTATTGTTGATATTTACCAGTTTTTAAATTGACGTTTGACAAACTGACATCAAAATTGAAATGTACATTTGACACTGGCAAATAACATAACCTTCTTGCCATAACAGAAAAAAATGTACCTGACGTTAACTATATTTTGACATACCTAATTTATGAATTTGGCGGCAATTGGCGGGATGTCATGTCGTATTGATCTTACCCATTTTTTGGGAGAATTAGAAATTTTCAAAATTTGCTGAGAATTTCAATTAACGTTTTATTGATATATTACAGGCATGTGAGAAAAAGGTTCAACCAGGAATTTTCAAGCTAACTTGGACCTCTACAATGTCTGATGCTTATATTGCCGATTGTGTTACACAGATTGGTGAAGTGAGTATAAAAATATATAATATAAATATAGTACTTACTTAATGTGTATCTCTAACGAGATAAATTTACGTAACAAAATATTTGAGTTTAAGCCACGTATTACAAAAATTATTTTACCTTTTCCTATTTTTACGAATAAAACTATAAATAAACACTACAGTAAGTATATTATTATCATGTTATAATCAGTATTTTATTTATTAGTATATTAAACATGCTATCTACTGTACAGAAATCGGCGCCAATAGGTCTGAAAAATAATTTGTATGATTTTTTTATATTCATAAATTTTCTTTCAGCTTCAAGACTTTTTAACCACTTACAAAAATTGTAATCTTAACTTAGTCAAAATAATGGAGCAAATTTGTGATACACCTCTTATTGAATTTGATATTTATAATGTATTTGAAATTCAAGTTCTTCGAGAAACGATTCGAAAAATGGAAACAGAAGCAACAACCAAAATATTGGACATGTATAAAGAAATAATAATTTATATAATAATTGTTTATGAGGGTTTTGAAGCATATATAGGACAGGTGAAATTTTCTCCATGTTTTATTTTTGGGTTGTACCTAAATTTTATAATTACACTAGGTTTCCGCCCGCGGCTTCGCCCGCGCAGTCAAAGAAAAACCCGCATAGTTCCCGTTCCCGTGGGATTTCCGGGATTGCGTCATTTTCCCGGGATAAAAAGTAGCCTATGTCCTTTCTCGGGTATCAAAATATCTCCATACCAAATTTCATGAAAATTGGTTCAGTAGTTTAGGCGTGATTGAGTAACAGACAGACAGACAGAGTTACTTTCGCATTTATAATATTAGTATGGATATATCGATTTAATATTGCGTATTAATTAATAGATGGCGGAGCATTGGGTTAAATATGTAAGACGATTTGATCGCTTGATGGAAGATGCTTTGAGATTAGCCATCAAAGCTACAATGCAAAATATGTACAAATGCGTTCATGGTGACGGTCAGTATTAATAATTGCAAGGACTGGCTGTTGTGATTATATAAACGATTCTTCTTCTAAATGCAACTAGATTATATATTTCTTTGTATGTAAAATAGAACATTTTTAGGTACCATGGCTCCGTCACCGCTAATAAAAATGCAATTGTATTTATCTGGTAAAAATATTGTTTACTTGCCAAGCCGAACTGAAATAGTGGACTCTTTTACCACCGTTTTAGAAGAAATCGTACATATTTTAAGTACAGTACCTAGATTATTTGAAAAATTTGGTTTACCGGCTGGTGGTCTAAAGAAATTCAACGAAGTTATTAAAACTGATGCTGATACAAACAAGCTGCAATCACTTATTGATACCGGTACGTACAAAACGTACCATAGAAACCTAATAGGTAATACTACTATTAAAAAACGCAAATATTTTGGGAATAGATATGCATGTTTCGTAAGGCATGGGCGTATAGCTGAGGCTGTCTCCGTTGCCTCATTAAAATTTTAAATTTAATATTTACTCAAGTTATTGTTTTAGCTATAAATACTTTTCTTTCTTTCGAAAAATCTCTTAAACTGTTGATTGGATCGGGGTGCAATATTTTGATACATAGATACATTATTGGTGGATTAGCATAAGTGTGACAAAGTAATAATAATATTAATTTATTTTAGAAATTGAATACAACTTAACGCTAATAAATGACCATATTCGTATGTGGGATCCGTACTCCCATATTTGGAAGGTGGACAAGGACGAGTTTATGATCAAATACCGTGAGGAGCGACATAAGGCTTCTGATTTCGATGAACTGATAATAAATTATAGCAACTTGGCGAACGCTGTGCAAATTCAAGAAACAATAAATCAAGTACCTACCTAAAACATTTATTAAGAATGGAATTTACAATTTATGTACAAACTTTTACATGTTGGCCTTTTTTCACCTAATTCAACAATATGATTTGTTCAGTAATAGCGTAACTTATAATAAAGTAATACCTATAATAAAGAGTTAATATTTAAATTAGAAAACCTATCTAGAAAAAGATATGTTTACAGATACACTTCATCACGCTAAATTCGAGTGAATTGAAGAAGTCAATAATAGCGCATTGTTTGGTGTGGCAAACTAAACTCGGCGAGCTTTTGAGAGTAATCACCGAGGCTGACATCGACGTTATATACGCTTACATAGAAAAAAGCAGTGTAGAAGCTATGACTGTTTGTATTTCATTCTGTCTTATTTTTTATATCTCCTGCGGGATTTTTTTTATAAAGTGTATTATTACTATTGCATGCCAATTGCCAAGTGAATAATTTACTGCTTAAAATTTTTTTCTCAGCCTTTCAAGTCCCTATCAAATGAAAGGTCGCACAATATGATTTTCATATAACTCTTATTTACGCAGATGCCAGCTGATTTACAAGAACTTGCTAGTGCAATTGCTACATATGAGCGTTTACTGTCTGAAATAGCTCCATTTGAAAAAACATTTCCACCAATAACGGATCAAATGATGACACTGGGTACAAATTTATTTGATTATATTTTCTTTTAGCATTGAGTTATGTTTATTTATATTTAATTTGCACATTTTTCATTCATTTACATTTACACACTGTATTTTCTATATTTAGTACAAGCTGCGCTCCGCGGTTTCACCAGCGTGGCTCCGCTTCTGTTGGTCTTAGCGTGATGATAAATAGCTTATAGCCTAGATATAGCCAATAGAATTTTTTAAATCGGACCAGTAGATCCTGATATTAGCGCGTTCAAACAAACAAACAAAAAAACTCTTCAGCTGTTAGCAATATTAGTATAGATAAACTAACGTATAATTTATTGTAGCCAAATTTGAAGTTGAAGTGGGTTCAGATATGATGACTCGTCACGAGAATATTCCAGTTGTTTGGGCGGAATATTTGAATCTATTGGAAGAAGCAAAGAAAGCGTTAGAAATGAACAAAGATAAATTTAAAGCTGAGTTGCTAGAACAAGCCGAAGTAAGTTATACTGTATGCTAATTTTTAAGAATAATATCCAACGACATTTCTTTTGGAATTAAATTTTATTATCTTATATATCCGTATAATCCAATTAGAATCATGATTTTTAGTTTTACCCTAACCTTCCTTCCTTGCTCCTATCCTATTATTTCCATTATAGGTTTTTAAGGAAGCTGCAAAAGATTTTTGCGAAGATTTTTATAAGACTGCTCCTTGTAGTTCAGATATAAGCGGAAAAGATGCTATGGCACAGTTGAAGGCATATAGAGAACAACTAAATGCACTAAGAGCCCAAGAACAGCAAATAAGAGATGGACTTGCTGTTTTTAATTTAACGTAAACTTCAATATATTTTGTCTATTGTTGTATTTAATATTGATTTTAACATTGTGAAGTGTAGTTTAGAATTAATACTAAGATTTATTTGGACTTTCATTAGGACGCCAGTGAATCTGGATCTGCAAAGAATGGAGAAGGAGCTGGAGAAATTGGAAGAAGTATGGGGATTAGTATTCCAATGGGAGGAATCGTGGGAGAAATATAAAACGCAAACGTTTTGGGAAATGGAAACGGATGAAATGGAAGACAATGTTATGTACCTTTTTAGGTAAACTATCGCACGTAATATATTAGAAACCAAAGTATATACATATTTCATTGGTTTATTCAAAAAGTATACATATTTTTTTAAATTTTCAGGAATTTCAATCGTCTTTCTCGTCAGCTAAAAGATAAAGGTTGGGATATTATTGATACCACACGTGTCAAAGTAGACGCTTTTCGGAGAACCTTGCCACTGATTGGTGATTTGAAAAATCCATGTATGAGAGAACGACATTGGGATAGAATTAAAACGCTTATGGGCGTGTAAGTAAAAGCGTATTGAATAAATTGGTATTGTAGCAGAAACGTTGTTTTATTAGTTCCTGATACGTTATTGTTAGTAGTCGTAGCAACATTTTAGACATAAAATGAAACACCTATTATTATTAACAGAGAATTCGATCAAAATTCGGAAGATTTTAAGTTAGAGTTGATTATGCGACTTAACTTCCAAGCGTATGCTGAAGATATAGCTGAAATATCTAATGCAGCTACAATGGAACTTAATATTGAAAACGGTCTCAAAGCTATTCGTGAGGTTTGGAAAAACACAACTTATGAAATGCAACATCATCGAGGAGAAATGTACAAAATCAAAAATGTTGAAGATGTTATGCAGGTTTGATATTATGACATCTCAATACAGTGGTAAAGTGAATCAAACTTGACAATAATATAATTATAATTTCTTAGTTCCTGGAAGATCACCAGGTGCAGCTGTCTTCAATGAAATCGACGAAATACGTCGAGCCTTTCATAAAAGAGGTTGATTATTGGGAGAAGTCGTTAGGATATGTGGCAGAATGCATAGAGGTGATTTCTGTTATGATAGTACATAACTGAATAGAAATTCTAGCCTTGAATTCACATAAAATTATTATATTCTCAAATTAATAATTTAATACAGATCTCACTTCAAGTACAAAGACGTTATCTTTATCTCGAAAGTATATTTAGTGGAGAGGATATTCGAAAGCAATTACCGAATGAAGTTAAGATTTTTGATGCGCTTTGCAATGACTGGACGGAAATAACTAGCAAGTTGGTATTTGGTTTTATATAAAATCTAATCTAATTTACTACATAAATTTTCATAATTATTGCTAGGGTTTTTACTCTTAGTTGGTCAATATGTAGATTGTAGTTATTAACTTATCATAATCAATTTTTAGTATGTACGCTGGAACAAATGCAGTTGAAGCTTGCCTATATAAATCAGCCCCTTACTTATTCAATAAGCTTAACACAATGGTAGATAACTTGGATGGAATATTGCGTGCTCTAGAAAAATATTTAGAAACCAAAAGACAACTCTTTCCAAGATTTTACTTTATATCCAATGACGATTTGCTGGAAATATTGGGAAATTCAAAAAAGCCGCAATTGATACAAGTTCATTTGAAGAAACTTTTTGATAACGTCAATAAAATAAGGATTGATAAGGTACTTACTGCATATTATTTATTCAGTCTTTATGTAGGTAATTATTATTATCTGCAAAAAAAAATTATTTTAAAAATCTTATTAAAATTCATAGATAACTGTACAATGACCCTTGTATAGACCAATTTATATAATAAAACGTTACGAAGAAAACACCTATAAAAAATTACGTTACCTTCTTGAAAGATCAGTGACAAATATAAGGGAATGCCTTGGGAATGCTATAGTTGTTGTTTCTACTTTCTACTAAATCACGAGAATTTTTTGTTTGTATCCTTGTTGCACAAACAAAAACTAATTCATTCTAACTAATATCAATGGATTTAATCCATCCAGAAAACAGAATTAATAATGATTTTATTACCTTTTGCTTACGAATGAGCAAATTAATAACGATTCTGGAGCAACACAGTTTTCACGCGGTATCGTGGCGGTATCTTTGTAACTGTACACTTCAAATATTTTTTTCAATTTCCTTCTTTGCAATACAGTTACTTACCTGAAAACTTTTATTAAATATCTTCTAACTATAAATTTATTTTATGAATACTTTTAAATACACTAGCGCGTATCGACTGGCGACTACAAGGCCCAAGGCGACTACATTAAAATAATTTTAAATGTGGTCAGTTGTCAAAATTGAGTTCTGTCCAAGAAGCTTATATCTAATCACTGACCTCTATAACTATACCACAGTTGACAGATATATACTACGTACATACAGTTAGGAAACTAAGCCCCCCCCATGAAATTATGACGTATAGCTATAGGGCTGTTACTTTTTGATATTTAACCGACTTGAAAAATAAAGGAGAAGGTTATCAATTCGGCCTGTATATTTCTGTTTGCTTTTTTTCACAGTTGATTTTGTGGTAATTTGGAGATTAAAACCCGTTAAAATACAAAAATGGTGTAGCCTAAATATGAATTTACAAGAAGAAACAATCCGAATTAATACACCTTGTAAAAGTAAATACGTTTTTATCAGTGCTATATTTCGAAATCTAGTTTTGTTATGGACGCCGAAGGCTATTTAATGTACCTAAATTATTTATAATGCTTGATATTTGTATTATACATATATTCAATAATTATTTTAAACCAGAATTTACAATACTTGTATGTAGGTATACCTACTAAATTATTTTTAAAACGATAAATTAAATTAAATTAAAAAAACACAAAATATGCAAAAATAAATTAAAATTATTATTATACGAGCATAGAACCTCTACCTTTTTGTTTTAGGAAGAAAAAGAAAATAGTTTGACAGGCTTAGTGCTTGACAAAGTGGAGACGCCACGTATCGATAAAAATACAATAATAATTATAATATCTATCTTTTTCTTCCCTAATATTTACGTAATTATGCACATAAATTTAAACAAGATTTTTTTAAGGTTTCCTTTTTTTATATTTTCGTGCTCTTCTAGATTGCGTAAAAAATAGATGCGATCTTTAAACAGACTGGACTCCTAATAGGTACTATTTGTAGCTATCATTTTGATAGAAAATATGTCAACATAATATAAAACTCATACTGCCATATCTATAGAAATTAAAAAATAGTCTCTTTTTAACTTGTAGTCAGATATGGTATTTACAAATATATTTATTGAAAGGGCTACAAACTGAAACAATCGATATTTATTTAATGTGAATTGACATCACTTTAAACTTTTTTCCATACTATATTCAAAATCTGTGGATGTGTCACCCGCTACTATCGATCCCCCTCAATACCCTTGTAAACACGCTTGATGGGGGGGGAGCCATTTCGAACATTTTGTATGAAGTTTCCTTACTGTATGTATCTGTATATTGTGACTATACGCTGGACTGGCTATCCCATACAAAATGACAGCTATTTGCTGTGCCGATTCAAAGCGCCCCCGGTGAAAGTTCTGAGAACTAATAAGATTACAAATTTCGTCGCTTCGTTTTGTTTACACAGGTTTAACTTCTGGATAATCTGAGCCTGAATCAAAAATAGTGTCGGTAATATTTCTATCATTGTAGTCGATATCAGAAAAGTTTTTATCGATAACAAACCATTTGTTTGACATCACAAGTATTAGTTCCATTCCCCCTCACTGGCCTCACTGCGTAGAGGGAGAATGAACTATAGAGACGATGTCGGCGTATACCCGAACGAGATGGCGAATCCTTACGTCAATGTTGCCAACTTTTACAAAAACTTTTTATCCGAAAAACTGGCAAAATATCTTTAAATGTTTGGGTATTTTTTTGTAAGATAGGTTTATGAAGAAAAAGACAGATTTGTAAAGATTTTGTAATTTATTAACTTACTACCAACATAAAAAAAAACTTATAATTAAGAGTTAAGGACGGTAACATATTCTATGATTTTTTACTGGTAACCACTTCTTCCTTCCGGTAGCTCGAATCCATCTGCTTAATGTGTTTGTTTCTTTTGGAAACCTAAAAAACATATTTAATGTTAATAAACTTTTCACGATTTTGGGGGAAATTTTTACCCAGTACTGGTATCCCTCATGTTAATCACATGATTATACCATAAATTTAAAACTACGTAAAAACAAATGGCGTCCTTAACCTCAAGAACACTTCTTAATTTAGTCGGATAACACAAAAAAATGTTTACGTCTATTTTGATGAAAATATTATATATTTGCAGATAATTTCACATTAGAGAGAATGAAAATAGATTAACTATAACCAGGTCTATAAAACAATATACTTCAAATAAGTTTACTTACGTGTGAAAGGTAATATTTGGTAATCTTCGTTCCGGCCGATTTTTACAACCAATCACACTACAACGCACCATATTTTCACTTTAAGTCGGTTTAAAACGGATCACTGTCAACGTTAATTAAACTTTGAAGTCACATATCAGCGAGAAAAAACAGAAAACTAGCAAAACAATGGACTGTAGCCGTTTGTTTGGGACAAACTAGCTTTGTCCCCAACAAAAGAAATCGCATAACATGAAAGAAACAAAAAACAATGTTTCTGTCTCGCTTGCTCTAAGCTTTATAGTCATAAGTGTATTTCTCTCACGCATTTCTTGTCATTTTAGTGCCTCCTCTATAGTTCATTCTCCCTTTACGCCTCACTGCTGCCGTCAGCGCCAAAATGGCGATTTTCAAATAGGCACAAAAAAATGACAGCAATAGGCCAATAGCCTGTCCAGCGTATAGTTATAGAGGTCAGTGTATCTACTACCTATCTAATTACTTTACTCTATGGTTCTGTGATTCTGTCAGTTCTGTCACTTTTAATTTCATCACACTGCATCACACACAATATGTTGATGTTTGAACTTTTTTCGCGCATTTATTTTGAAATCAAATTTTAAAGTGTATTGCGATAAGGATTGTGAAATAATGGAATCAAAAAGCAAAAAATGTATTTCTATTGATGAAAATATGGAATCGGCAGCAGAATCTGATGATTCCTCAAACACCGGGGATGACGAACCGAAGGCAAAATTAACCAAAGAAGAGTTGTCGGAATGTTACTTATTACCTGAAAAATCTGTAGTAAGTACTTTAGATTTAGTATTACAGTAGTTTAGTATTTAGCTGTAAAAGTTACAACCCATAATTGGGTATGAGAAAATTACTGTCTACGACGTTACTGCCTATAATGCAAAAGTTATTGACTATATAAATCATAATATATATAAATATTTCAAAGGTTCTTAAAACTTCAGCTATAATATTTATATCTTTTGTCTATAATATTTATATCTTTGATTGTCCAGAAACGAGTCATGAGCTTTTTGGCAACCAAAGCGACATCACGGATGTACCTCTGTAGGCACACCATGATTGAGAAACAAAGATACAGAATGATAACAGACACAAAGCAATTGGACACATCTTGGAAGAGAATGTACATGATTGCTCTTAATAGAGCTATTTATAATCACGATTGGAACAAACTGCTGTATATTTTGAAGAAATGTGTCTATTGGGACTTCAATTCCAAGATATTGAATCACCATATTTACACAAGAGTAAGTATACATTTTTGCTTTTGTTAAACATGTTGCATTCCATTACAATATGTTGTTGAATTTTCCGTTTATGTTTTTAATAACTGATGTCTGTTTTGTGAATTAACATAAATAAATTCATAAAATACACATAAAGTATGTACTAGTGCCAAGTATGTGTAAATGGATTGATTTATTAGTAATAGTAATAACCCAAGAGCCCACGATGGCCAGACATTCCTTATTTTAGAAAAGTTGAAAGTTTCTCTGTATATGTCTCCGATACAGATAAGAACGACTAGCGATTATCAAGTCTGGGTTGTGGTTACTTTGGCAGGAAACAGGAAGTAAAGGTGTATAAAATTGTAGGTACCTAACTTTCATTATAGTTTAAAAGCTAAATTTTATATATGTTACTTGTGGACATATAAAAAGATGTTACCTCAAGAGCCGGACAGTTTTCATGGTTCTTACATCTTGCCAGACACATTTAAAAATAACTATCATATCATCAAATTCACATAACTACCTAAAAGTGTAACAAATATGAAATAACCCACTAAAAACATTAGTTAACTATTATTATTAAAAAAATAATAGTATAATATATAAGTAATAAAGTTATTACTTATCTTTTACAGGGACTTATGTTGATGGAATTTCACGTATCTCGATGACACAATAAGTAAAAAGTCATCGAGATTTTTAAATGTGTCTGGCAAGATGTAAGAACCATTAAAACTGTCCGGCTCTTGAGGTAACATCTATTTATACGTCCCCAAGTAACATATATATAAAATTTAGCTTTTAAACTATAATGAAAGTTAGGTACTATTTTATACACCTTTACTACCTGTTTCCTGCCAAAGTAACCACAACCCAAACTTGATAGTCGCTTGTCGTTCTTATCTGTATAGGAGACATATACAGAGAAACTTTCAACTTTTCTAAAATAAGGAATGTCTGGCCGTCGTGGGCTCTTAATCTATAAGTAGTTGTGAATAGTTTATTATAAATATTATCTTACAGATAGTGACACCAGAGGCGGCTCGTGACAAAATTGTATGGGTGTTCACTTGAAATAAAACAACGAAAATACAATAGCGTTAGCAGGATAATTTATTACAAAAAAATGAGCACCACATTATAAATGTCTATTTAAACACTAAAAATTATAAAGTATTTCAAAACGAATTCAATTATTATTTAGCAATTAATAATTAGAAAATCCCTGAATTTGCATTCGCGAGCGTATTGTTTATAATATAGGAGTGGCAACGTCGCGCGCAATTGCTGCTGTCATGCGATGCGCAACGTCGCTTGAGAGCGGCGGAAATAGCCATTTTCGGAGCGGCGCTCCGAAAATGGCTATTTTTCCATAGTAAATCTTTTGTTTCACGCGCAGGACTGTGGCGAAATTTCTCTTTCACTCTTATTGGATTTCGTATTTAGGCAATGTACTGAATGTTGTTTCAAAGGAGCGCAATCGAGAGCGCTCCGTAAGCTCCGTTTCGCGCGTTACTTATGAAATGAACAAGAGTGTATGTAATGATGTATTTTATTTGTAAAGGTACTTATTTTATTGATATTAGTATTGGAGTTTTTTACGATAGATTTTAAATAATGAGCAGGTATAACTTCATTATAATTATTTATGGGAGTTCACTGCACCAGCGCTCCTTAGGACGAGCCGCCTCTGAGTGACACACCTTAATATTGAAATTGAATTTTAAATCAGTTTTGTTTAGATTCTGACAGGAATTAACTCAATTTCAGGCACTCACAATACTCCTGATGAACCACCCCAGTGCGAAAGCCCAGTCTCTCCTCAACCATTACTTCCATATGGCATTATCTTGCCGATCTGACCAAGATAAGAAAGCCCTTTTCAAAGTCATGCTGTCCATATCTGATAAACTAATAAGGTATGGTAGTCTTATTTTAAACGACGAGAATCTGAATCAAAACAAAGTAACTTATGAGAAGTTTATTGATAAACGTCCGAGGAAAGAAGTTGATTAAGTCAAGTGTTGAAGAATTGTTGTTTTTCAAGGTAGGATTCTGTTTATGTATTCACTCTGAACTATATTTTTGTAACCATTAAGTAGAAGCACAATTAATTTTTTTAATCAATTTGAACAGATGAAATTTTAATGAAAATGTATCTTTATGGTTTGATGATCCTAAGACATATTTATATTTGTACTGAAAACTGGAGAAAAATGAGGTTTTTGTTTCTTGTATTTGTTTCTTTTGTGATAAAATGAAAAGAAGCAAAACATGGGTGGAAAGGTAAACACTAAACATACATTCTTATTGTTTGTATTGTGTACAGTTATCTTATTGAAACTGATATAATATGTTTTTTTGGTTATATGATTTGGTTAAGTGATTGATGCATTGGTGACATGTATTCATATTAAACAGTGGAGTCTGAATTAACTACTAAGTTACAACAAAGTTCTGTTTTTATGTTATTTAACTTTTGTATGAAACTTTTTTGTATGAAAATAAATGTTGATTCTTAAAAGTGTGTTTTATTTTTATTATTTCTAAGTTCCAATGAGAAAATGTATATATTTTGCAAATTTTTATTACGATTTTAATTGAAAGGCCCATGTGTAAATTCTAATATTATGAAGTCCTCATGTTGGGTTGTTTGAAAGCAGTGGCATGCTGAATGCAACTAGATTCATAATTGTCTATTTTTGAATATACAATTGTGAGTATTGTTGTTTACCTAAGAGTATACATACTCTAAGTTGTTTACCTTTTGGTCATCAATAAATATCATTGATTCAGATTTATGCCTTATGTTTGTGACATTAAGGTTTAAAGTCAAAGTATAGGTTCATTAAAAATCTCAGCCTCATAGACGCGTAGGCAGAGTTTAACTTCAGACGTTTATTATGCATATTAATTTTGTTATATTTTTGTTCTGTACGGAATGTGCAAGTAATTAAAGTTGTACGAAAATTATTGTATTTATTCATCTTATTAGTGCATATTTTCCGCTATTTGTTATATATGAGATTTTCTGTTTCTTTTTTTAAATAAATAAAAATCTGTCCTAATGTTGACGAAAATCGTAAAAAAAAAATCTAGTGCATACGTTTGGCGATTAATTTTCATTTATAGATTAACACAAATTTCTGCCTAGAATGCTCTGGGTCTACCCGTAGCGAAAGCAATGATGTCTGACGATGGTGAATGCATCGAGTGGAAATATAACTTGGTGCTGGATGGGCCAGCTGAAGTGTGGTTACTTGGCCTAGAGAATACTATGAGAGTTGTGTTACGAGAAGTAAGTACTGGTTTGATGTAGTTACTAGCTGTGCCCCACGGTTTTACCCGCACCTGCCCGCTCCTATTGGTCGTAGCATGATGATATATAGCTATATGTTGACCCGACCTGTTAGTAATATTCATGCAAAAATTTTAAGAAAATCCATGCACTTTTTATTTATCCCGGACATACATACATACAAACAGACAAAAATTCCAATAAATATATTTTTGGCTTCGATATCGAGTGTAGATCACGCCCCAAGAGTATTCTTTCAAAAAAATATTCAATGTACACAGTACAGTTTTGACTTTCCTACGATTTTATTATACAGGGTGTCTCAGTGCCGATTTTAAACTTTGAAAATTTGTATAAAAAAAACAAATTGTATTCATAATATTTTTATTGTAGTAAATTAAAGTGTATTAGTGCGGATTTTATGTACGGAATATTACACCGTCAAGATGTCTTCCATCATGGTGAATGCACTCTTCAAATCGGACACGCGAATTTGCCGAGACGCGCTGAAGGATGTCCGCTGAAATGGCTCTCACTTCTGTCGTTATTTTAGTCTTCAACTGCTCCAAATTTGTAAGAGGGGTATCAAAAACTCTTGTTTTGAGACAAC
>CAJQZM010039019.1:0-26102 GCA_907164665.1 Colias nastes | reverse complement strand
TTTTATGAAATACTGTGCGCCTGGCTGAAGCGGGCTCTTGCTCTATACATAATATAGAGACAAAGATATACAAACAGCTGCATAAATGTATATGTACGTCTATATGTAAAATCAAAAAAGTTCGACGACATGTAACATCCGCCAACCCGCACATGGCCAGCGTCAAGCGTGGTGGATAATGGCGTAACCTTAAGACGGCCCATGTCCCAGCAGTAGGAACGTATATGGGCTGATGAAGATGATGTATAATGTGACCTTCATAGAACAAGTTTTTAAAAGCCAAACGGTAATTGTTTTTATGTGGTTTTAATTTTTTACCGGCCCTTGAAGTTGTGAACATACTGGGTAATTTATCTTTCTTGGCATTTAATTATTTTTTTTATTTCACTAAAAGATCTAACGATAGTAAATGTTACCATACTGAATTGGCTTATCAGCTTAGCACACAAAAAAAATCAAGCATCTAGCGCATTAATTCACGTCACCATAAATAAAAAATCTCGTCGTACTCGGCGATAGGTGAAAAATTGGAAAAAAGGTGAAAAATTGGAAAAAAAAGTCATAACTCCGAAAATACGAAAAATCGCATAACTTACATGGGGGGTGATTCGGTTAGGCCTCTAGGTACTCTACCTCCCAGCATCAATATATCACTACTTTTTGGGACACCCTGTATAATAATGAATTAATAATAACTTTAAAAATTCTTTCACTTGTAGAAATGTACATTATATTTCTGCATTTATATTTACCTACGATGTGTAATTATTTTGCATTAAATAAAATAAGCTAATAAAATAAGCAGATATTAATCTGAAAGTGCTTTTCTGAACTACCGCTCAGAGTGGTTTTTTCAAAAACCACAGTGTTAATTTTCCTGTTTTTTATGAACACTATAGGTTGTGCAAAAATAATAAAAAAATACTTAAATATTATGATGTTTATAACTTCTCAACTAGTTATAACCGAATGAACTTGAAATTTCTACTTGGAACTGTCACATTTACATATTATAGTATCAAATCTTGTTATCTAAACCCTTAGCTAATTGGTATGTAATATATTGTTATATTTTTGGTTAATTATAGTATTTGAAAAGATTGGTTTCAGCCACGTTTCAGCTAACGTAAAGAGGATTTATTTATTAGTCGCTTAACTACTTGAAAATCTGATTGTATACATACCTACATAATATATCGACAGATAATTTAAGACTTACCTATTTTTATCATAATTAGCACCTTAAGCTGTTTACCAAATAAACATATCCTAATTGCGTCAACAACACGTCTAGGTATTATATCATATGATTTAAATAATGATAACATTTCAATTAGTAATCGATAAAACCTGACTGCTGTGGTGATTTATTATAATTCGCCCTTCGTATTGAGTACAAAAAGATTAACACATCACACATGTATTTGAATTATATACTAGTTGCAACGTACAATAATTTGACATAAAAAATACTCAAACGAGTAGATATAAAAATAATTTTACAAGGAATAATATTATAATTTGAAGTTATTTTAACAAACCTTAGTTTATAGGCTTTAAAATAGTACAAAAAAGTAAAACATTCCAGTTTTCTATAAAATAGACCTAAGCAACATATTTATAACTTTAATGAAGGTCGTTAGTATTTCCTAATACTTTGCCCAAAGGGTATTAAATATTAATTTAAGTTCTAAACAGCAAGATTATCCAATATATCGGTCAATACTTCATTTGGGCAGTCAATTATGCACACGTTGCAGTTTTTCTGAATTACAGAATTATGCAAATAAATGCCGTTGGATAAAGGATCAATGTCCATATTATATCTGTTGTAAGATTCCCGCATCGTGAGTCGTCATATGAGTACAAGATCGAGTTCCCTCCACGTGTAGTTGATCAAAATGAGGTCAACCGCTATGTGAATGTCGTACGCCTTCCCCATCGTACCAATTACCATACGACAATGGTAATTTAAAATTTTAGTGTCCCTAAATAAAATACACTCGAAGGAAACCCGTTTATTTTTGAAGATATCATATTGCTTGCTAATATAAATAATATAAATAAAGTATAATGTAATGTTTGTATTATGTGCCTCCTAATTACGCTCTAAGATTTTTACAGCCATTTAAAAATCTATTTATAGCTAAAAGTTCAAGAACTTTCTTTTAGTTACTTATTATTTATCTCCAATTTATCTAGTTAATTACACAATATAATTATGTATTATCTTAATCTAAATGTTAAATTTTTATATGTAGGTACCTATTTGGATAAAATTTGCGTATATTTTGTACTATGCGATTTATCTACTTCTATAATAATTTATAAACATTTTTTTAAATTATGTATACCTACTAAATGCCCAGTTATAGGGTCCTTATAAACACACAAGAGAAAGTTATTTTTATGTTTGTCGCCTGTCGGACTCTCCTATTTATCCGGACTTATCTCTAGAACGCATGTTAAGAATATTGAACTCATTATAAAGTAAATAAGAGAATATTATTGACAAAATAATTATATAATCATAAGCATTTTAGCGAAATTCCCAGGAATGTTTATGAAAAACCGCAATTCCACACTATAATTATTAATTATTATTATCAGTTAGGTAGGTATGTACTCTATAATTTTAGATATGAAAAACATACGCAATACATGTCCCTAAAAATAAAAATATAAACTTCAATATAACTCAAAAGGCATTAGAGATTTTTAACAAGATTCATCAGATTCTAAGACCTTGTCTGAATGACGTCAAAAATGACGAAGATAATATAATAAAAATAAAAATGTAAAATAAAATAGATAAATTATTATGTAAGTAGTATTTAATTTAATCAATTTTTATATTAACAATATTATTAGTTCAGGATACATCGCCCATTTTTGCAAGTGACTACTATCAAGCTGATTTTCCGTTTGTAGCTTTATTTTGATGAGACACCGAATAATTTCGTGTACGAAACTCTCGATTGTGGTAGCTAACAGAGATAACAAGGATAAAATTTTTTGATTTGATGGTTCTCAAATATTTATTACGCAATTTGTAGGACAATATGTCTGTTGAATTATATAAACATTAACTAAGTGAAAACAAAAAAATCAACTTGTTAGTAATCATTTATGATGACCTCGTTATCGATACACTTTGGAAAGGGGGACTCTTTGAACCAACCATAGATTTTGTAGGACAAATATTTTTTCGAATAATTTAGGTAATTATCTTGAGATTGAACAAAAAAAAAATTCAGTTAGTAATAAATATTTGAGAACCATCAAATCAAAAATTTTTATCCTTGTTATCTCTGTTAGCTACCACAATCGAGACTTTCGTACACGAAATTATTGGGCGTCTCATCAAAATAAAGCTACAAACGAAAAATTAGCTTGATAGTAGGGTTGATGTACCACTAGTTGACCATTTAAGCGGTTTTATCTTTAGCTATATAATAAAAACGGGTTATTTGTTTTACGTTCAATGTTATTTTTGGGACACAGATAATTGAATAGTCACTGCAACTATTGTTCTTAGTATCAATTTGATAACCTTTAAAGGTTTTATGAAAACTACTCTGAAAGTTACTTCTGCTAAAAACACCATTACCTGACCACTGATCACCAATATCTGACCATCATTGCTCTAAAAGTTGACCATTTTCAAAATGGACAAAATGTCCTTCTTCGAACATTAGTTTTGTTTAATAAATAAAAAAAGGCTGTATTTAAATTGAAGTTTTTTTTATTAAATGTTATATTCTATCAATAAAAGGATCTCTACGCCAACTTCAGTCTCCAATGTAGGTAGATTGCATGACAGGCGCAACTTTTCTAGTTTCGTGGTCCATACATCTCATAAAGTCTATTGCAGAAATGTTAAATGGATAAATTCCACACTGCCATGCGTTAAAGATCTTCAGGTCTGTAGATAGGTTGATGAAATCAAACCACTTGGTCACGGAAATCAAGGGGACAACTCAAGGTTAATAATATTCTCGGTCCCGAAACCTGACCAACTAAGTTCGGTACAAAATCTTACGGTGGTCAGCTTTTGGAAATATGCAACATAAAGCTATGACTTAACTACGGCTTATATGGTTTGTTAAATTAGGTATAAGCACAAAACAAAGCAAGTCTTTCTTAGCAAAATATAAAGAACCAAGAGCTGACCATACTGGTCAACAATAGGCGAAAAGTTGTTTTCGTTGCTCCAAAAGATAACCAGGCCGCTAAAAATCATGAAAAACTGTTCATGCCAAAAATGAAGCCGAAAGTCTATAACAGAATGGTTTAACATTATGCCTATAACAAGAGATATAAAAAGTAATCGATTGCATTCAAGATTAATTAAGATTTTCCAATCAACTCCCGATAAAAATCTCTTAGTAAAAAATGTGATTACTTACGGGGCGCCACCTTCGTGTTGAAAAAATGTCAATATTTCTGACCAATGGCAGCAAGATTTGTTTTTTTTTATAGATGATGTTGCTATACAGAAAAAAACAACAAACTATCATCTGGGGCTGCCGTATTTTCTTAATTGGCGCGTATATTTGAATTTCGGTCATGTATTGGCGCTTGGTCAGCTAGTGGTACACTGACCCTAGTCACTTGCAAAAATGGGCGATGTATCCTGAACTATATGTATAACTGTTATACCCAAGATATTTAAATTTTAACATAACAACGTGAACGTAACAACCTAAGGTAACAACTAACCTAGGTACCTAGGTATGTTGATAGTTGATACTTGATACCAACAATTTTTAGATCATTACCATCACAGAGCAAGTAATATAATTACCATGATCATTACGTACCTACTTTATAGGTACATTCCCAAATTGCTCTTTATGAAAAAATAAATAAAGAGCTCTATTTATATGTAATATTTAAAGTAAATATATTTGTTCTCAATAGATAATACGAAAGGTCACAGAGAAGATAGATAAATTAATCACATAAATATATTATGTAGGTATATTGATTAAATTAAAGACCACCATATACATAGTTGCCTACCAGTTTTAATGTTTATAAAATATAGTTTTCATTTGCAAGTTTAAATTAAATTAGTACAATATTTTCGTTAAAAAATAATCTTCCTCTAGTGTAGGTTAAGATCAAATTAATTCAATCTCGAATATTTGAATACTGGAGGAACTTAAACCAACGCATATACATTACATTTATAGTCCTTATCTAGCTATCACGTTGTATCCGCAATCCGCAATGTAAATTCGCACTGCGACTGTGCGAAGTGAAAACGCGCCAAGCGATGTCATGGTAAGAGCGGTCATTGAGCCCACCGACAGCTGGAGACTGACTTTTAGTTTATTGGTTTATGGTTGACCACCGCGCGCGATGGTCGTGTTTACCCGTATTGCATAATAGTATCGGAGGTTTTCTAACTCGTTTACCTGCCTTGTATGTGACCTTGATACGATATACAGTGTTATTAAAGTTATAAACAACAATGGATGTAAGCGGTGAGTTGTGTTGTGTGCGTTGTTTGTACTATAAATGGGCACCGATTATTCTATTTCCTTTGCAATATTCATAGTTTGTGTGCTGCCAAACGGTTCTATAGAAAGTGTATATAGCGAGACTTTCACAGATTTATTTTTATTGTATGAATGAGCTTAATTTAGAATGAGGACAACATACAATTTACAAATAGGTGTAACTGATATTGTTTATTTTAGACTAGCGACCCGCCCCGGCTTCGCACGGGTGCAATGCTGATACTAAATACACTACAGAAAAACTGTGAACGTTGTATATAAAAACATAGCGACCCGCTCCGGCTTCGCACGGGTATAAAATAGATAGCCGGGCGGCCGGCCGGTACCGCCGCAAACGCTACGTCCCGCAATTTTTAAATCTGTAATATCTTCCAAAATATTCACTTAAATCATACGGTGTAAAGGGCCATATAGATCTATATTAAATGAACAATGTATTCAAGGTATTTAATTTGTTAAGGATTAATGCTGTATTGGTTAAAATCGCATCGAAAATTTGCCATTATTTGTCGTAAAAAGTAAATGACAAAAAAAAGTTATTGTGGGTTATCCATAAGAGATAGACATATACCATCGCGGACTTTTCTGTAGATCTTTTCAATGTGTATAATACTTACCTAGTACATTATTTTGATAAAACTCGTAGGGTTTAGCCTGCGTTTGCAATGTAAGCGGAAAAAATGTAATTTTTTACGACATCACATTAGAAATCTCAAAAATAACAGTACTTCTCCACTATTTAATGGATGTTATTATACATATAAACCTTCCTCTTGAATCACTCTATCTATTAAAAAAAACCGCATCAAAATCCGTTGCGTAGTTTCAAAGATTTAAGCGTACAAAGGGACATAGGGACATAGGGACAGGGAAAGCGACTTTGTTTTATACTATGTAGTGATGCTACGAATACCGTACGATTCGTAGTAGGCAGTTACGTGAAATCTACAAAAAGAATGAACCGATTTTGATAAATTTGTAACTTGAACTTACACTTAGTTAAAACCAAAAATATTGAATAATGAATAACAATTATTAATGGTGAATAAATTACCTATTAATATAAAATAAAATTTAGTATTTACTACCAAATACCGGTTTTTATTTTTATGTTATGAATCAGCCGACGCTTTACATTTCAATACAAACGCAAACTATTGATTTTAAGTATTTTGGTTTTACAGTAACTAATAGCAACTAGTAACTACCTAGGTTGTATGCGGTATTCCTGCCTACTTAGGACTGTAACATCAATATTTTTGTATTCTTATTAGACAATAAAGTTATTAGAACGCAATTATTATAAATTTATGCTTGAATACCTATTAGCTTAGATCATTAAGTTACTTAATGATCTAAGCCTATTAGGTACGGTCTACGTTCTATAAAATAATACTGCACGATTTGATTGCACTCTTATCTTTAACAAATATTACAAAGTATAGAGATTATTTGTCTTTTATGATGTTATCTTTTAGTTTTATACACAAATTCCTTTTACAATTTGACTTGAATGTGCAATTACCTGATCAGTTAAGTCATTCGGAATAATAGCTCCAACTTCTATTGTTATTGAGTTTACGATGGTCGTAATTTAACAAAATGTATTTGATAGTGTATCAACAAAATAAAAAATTCCGTGTGGCACATAAAGTATATTTTACTTTATTTAACATTTTGAGTGTTTAGAAATTAAAGACTTTTTAACGGATTTTAAACGCGATTTATTCATTATATTATTTTCCCGACGTTTCGAACACTTTACAGCGAACTTATACTATGTTGCAACTAGGTAACTAATTTCTGCCAAAAACGTCTGTAGGACGCACAGATCACAGAAACTAAAGGTAGGACGTGTTATCAGATTATCAAATAAAAACCCATATATTATGATAATTTGATTAGTAGATACTTATTAGATAAAGTAGTAAAGGATATGATAAAAATTAGGTACAAAGGTAGTACCTACCTAGTAAATCCATATTAGATAAAGTAGTAAAGGATATGATAAAAATTAGGTACAAAGGTAGTACCTACCTAGTAAATCCATACTAATAATATAAATGCGAAAGTAACTCTGTCTGTCTGTCTTTTACTCAATCGCGCCTAAACTACTGAACCAATTTTCATGAAATTTGGTATGGAGAAATTTTGATACCCGAGAAAGGACAATGGCTACTTTTTATCCCGGGAAAATGACGCAATCCCGGAAATCCCACGGGAACGGGAACTATGCGGGTTTCTCTTTGACTGCGCGGGCGAAGCCGCGGGCGGAAACCTAGTAGGTATATTTATAAACATAAGGTTATATTTGTGAATTTTTAATCTTCACACAACAAACAACAACTTCAGACAGGTAAGTATGAATTGTGTATTTTGTTTATTATTGCAGATACTCAGGTATCCTATTATAGTAATTGTTATTCAAAAGCCATGTTTATGGTACGTAGTAATTTATTACCACTACATAATTATCAGAGTAGGTACCTAGCTCAATTACCTACCTCAGATGATGACTCATGACTTTTTTTGCTAATTTGTATCTAATTGAATGCCTTTTTAATTGACATCAAAGTAGAGGTTCTCGGATAAATATTATTTTAAAATCCTCTCCGCAATTTATGAAAAACAAACTGCTCGCCCTGGAACCGTCCAGGTTGACTTTTTTATGTTTTTAATTTTTTTTTAAGTTATTAAGTACAAAATAGGTAACTAATAAATATCCTAAACAAGTGGAGGCAAAATTCAAAAACCAGTAATTTAAAATGTTCAATCGTTCTTGAGTAACTTATTACTCAAGAACGATGCTGTTGAAGTGCTGTACCTACTTATAACGATATACGATAAATATACAGTACTCCAAAATTTTATAATGCGCATGCAGATCTTCGCTAATTATCGTATTTCCAGAAACACCCGAATCACCCCGAATCATTGAATCGTAAGTGACCTAAACAATGCACTTGCATCTTGCACCTTGTTCGAAAGAAATAGTAGTCAATTCAGAGTCATACACAATCGAAAACAATTCGGGCGGTAGGTGACGGTAGCCTGTCAGTCAAAAAATTCAAAAATCCGTCAGTCGTCTTTATATATTGGTGTGGTGACCGCACGTATTATCTCTGTATGGAATTATATAGAGCTGCTGTTACATACCCTTCTTAGTTTTGTTTCAAAGTTGAATTTTCCGATAAAATGATTATTTACACAGGTAGCAGATAGCAGTGGGGAAAGTGAAAGTTAATAAGAGCATAATGAAAGTTCTGATCATTCTACGATATCAGAAATAGACATAATCCCTGATTCTGTAAATCCTTTGGACTGAGATTTTAATGATTAGATTTCTACAATTTAAATGTATTGTAAACCAGTGTGAAAATATTTTTTTTTTTAATATAAACTTTGTCTTATTTTAACCTTCCATACATCCATCATCACGCCAGCTTCAGTAAGACACTTTAATAGTTCTAAGTATAGGATGTTCCAAGTAAATCAATACAACAAATATATATTCGCAATCGTGTGGCTTATCCTCGCTATTAACTTACATTGAATTATCGAAACAAATTTCGTTACTTTTCTCTTTTACCATAAAATCACAATAAAACTCATAATTCTAATAAACTATGCATGAAGAAAATACATTTAACCACTCTATATACATATCGTCTTCGGAGGATCGGGGAATATGACAGTTGCCGAACAGCGACGAATTTTTCTATGCGCATTATCAGTTTGGGAGTACTCTGTACTGTAAATACTTAGATAGATTTAAAATATAATTTTAAATTAGTATCTAAGGATAAACTTTTAGATGTCACGTTGTAATCTATCTACCTATCTATAACCGAATCGATACTTACATCACGAAAGCTTGATTTTTAGGTACATGTAATATAAAATTAAGTTTTCTGCTGATTTATATTTAGGTACATAAAAAATTACCATCCGAGAAATGAGGAGTTAATCAATATTATTTTTTTCAGTTGAAAAATTTATCGATGAGCTGTTTACAAAAGAGGCCACCGAGCAGCCCTCGGACACACAGAAACCTGACGAACTTGACATGAGTTTACCAGAATGGTACGACGAAAAAAAATTTAATCAGTAAGTTTATCAAGATATAGAACATTTTAACTTTACCCGTTTACGTACAAGACCAAGTAATATAGGCAGTACCTATGTTGATTGTAACTGTTTAAAGTTTTACATAGACAACGAAAGCTACTTGAATTAAAGGTCAGGCTAAGTTGTGACTACGAGTTATCAGATAATCTATTTAATTTAAGTACTTAAATTAAGACAAACCATCATCATCACCAGAATTTTGAATTAACCTTACATTTTACAATCTATTGTTTAGATAAATCCAAGCAACAAGTACGTTATTTTTTTCAATTAAGAAAATGAACCGTGTTGTGATCTAAGGTCCTTAACAATCAATAAAATCGTATCGTGTTTTAAATCTGGTTTCATCGTAGTAACTACCTAGTAGGCTAGTACCTACTAAAAATCACTAGATATCCTTATTTCAGGTATAAACTGAAATAAGAGAACAAAAGAAAAGAGAGTAACTAAATTATCCCCACCGTCGAAGATGAGCCATAGAATTTAAGTTTCTAATAATTATTACGTACCTACACAATCAATTTACATGGACCTTATTACGTCACAATGGAAATCTTCTATATGAAAAAAAAAAACTTGATAATATAATGATCCAAGATTTTCCGTAATAGGTAAATTAGATACGTTCGCGTTTCAATTACAACGTTGATTATAAGATTATCTTCCAATTAGCTAGTAATAATAATTTATTGTCGTTAGAAAACAGAAAATGAATTAATCTGCACTTCTTTCTAGAGCACGCCGCTTCTACTGGGACCATTGCTTCCAGTTCAGCTCATCTATGCTGCTTGGATTGGTGATGGTATTCGCCGTGCCTTCCATACTAAAAGTCCTTATTAGTACACGAAGGTCGAATTCTGCGTTCACATCGTATCGAAGATACCTCTCTACAGTACTTCATACACAGTCTTGGTTCGAATATGACTTGAAACCAGGCAGCATGTAAGTGCAAATTAATAATAATAAGTAATGCAATCATCTTTCGATAAAATGACACCGAAGGATATTCGTATATCGTATCCAGAGTCACGTAGTCTTGTATACGTAGTTAGGTTTTTTTTTCGATTTAAGTATGAAGAACGGAAAAAAACATATCATATTATGATCTTTTATCCTTTTTTTTTCTTAATGGCAAGAATCTTTTATCCTTTAAGTGGATCAGGTGAATCAGAGATTATTCAAAATTTATTATGTAAACTATAATCCTCTTTAATTTTTATTAATAAATATATTTCAGATCCTGGAAATCGCTATTTACTGTACGCGTACGACATATAAAGGCCGGGTTAGGTGCAAAATCCAAAGGCCTAGGGACCGTATCGCAAAGGGACTTGGCCCTTACACTGTTTGGCTTCATCGGCCCTTCTATGTTGAAACCTGATAAATTCGGAATAAGACAAATGGAGGCTGGGGACTGGGAAGCGTATAATCATTTCTGGAGGACTATTGGTCATCTCATTGGCCTGGAAGATAAGTAAGTAAATTGCTAACATGATAATCACTAATCTACACTAATATTATAAAGAGGAAAACTTTGTTTGTTTGTTTGTTTGATTGTAATGAATAGGCTCATAAACTACTGGACCGATTTTAAAAATTCTTTCACCATTCGAAAGCTACATTATCCACGAGTAATATAGGCTAAGTTTTATCCAGGAAATCCCACGGGAACGGGAACTATGCGGGTTTTTCTTTGAAAACGCGGGCGAAGCCGCAGGCGGAAAGCTAGTGATATTATAAATTCAAAATTCGATTATTTTATTTGGATTTATTTGTTTGTTAATCTTTCACGAAAAAACTGCGGGTCCGATTTGGAAGAAATTTTAAATTAATATAGGTTATACATAAGAATAACACACGAGCTATAGAATATATTACTTATACTTATTTTTTTTCCACGTGTCGTGCTGCGGGTGAAACCGCGCGGCACAGCTAGTTATATCATAAAATTTATGTTACGAATTGTATGTAATCGAATAAATAAATAAATATTCTTTATGCAGATACAACATTTGCCGACCAACTTTCGAAGAAACTCGCCAGGTATGCCAGATCTTGCTCGAGCGAGTATTCACTCCTTGTTTGGAGAATGTTCCAGAATATTTCGAGCACATGGCCAGGGCAATGTTGGACGGCATGTGGTGTGTGAACCCGACAATAGATGTGGACGGCTTGATGTACTGGACAAAATATATGGCAGATGTACCAGGCTACGTTTATAATGAAAGCGATAGATACACCTTCCAAAATCGCCTAAGAACACTTTTAAAGGGTAAACCTGAAGACACGGGTAAGTTATCTAAGCAAAATCATCGATCGTCGTTATTTAACATAAATATTATCGCCACGCACCTGTCATAAATTGCATCATGTTTAATCAATCTATTCATCCATTAAAATTCATTTTAAAAGAGGATAAAACTTTCCTAATGCAATATTAAGGGTTATTTCGGAGATAATTGAAATGAAGGAAAATATGCAAATACCATAAAAAATAGGGACGTTTAAATAGCCCGATATTATAATTTTTTTTCATTATATTTTCAGGCGTGGAAGTCAATGCATTAATGCCAGAACCACTCGTCGAAGGAACTTGCCGCTCGAAGCGTCTGCTCTACCTACACGATTACGATAAAATGGAGTCTGTGCCAGAGTACAAGAGCTTGAATTTTGGGGCAAGACGTAAAATGGCTTTCAATGCAATTCTGGGATACATATACAGCACGTGGTTAGGACGTTGGTATTTTAACTTGAACTTCAGGTTCAGTGTTCTCCTCATGAAATACTTCCCGTACTTAGCTTTCTTCAGATTTGGTTTCTTCGCGTCCTTCGTCAATATCTTCGAAGAAGACCCCATAGATAACGCAGAGTTGAAGCCCAATAGCGAATATTTGAAACCAAAGCCTCCCCTACCGTGGTATAAGGAAATTTTATCTTTCTAGTTATGAATTCGGGAAGGAATATTTTTGACGTAATAATTAGTAAATACAATTATTCCACACAGGCTGTTAATATTAGTCAAATATATGTATATACAATACAGTAATAGTAATTTTAACTTTTGGAAATTATAAAGACTTGATATTCAAATCTGTATTAGTAAGCTCTCTTTTGGGACGATTGAGATTATAATTAATGCAACTTAGACATAACAACCATGTTTATGGGACCAATTTATATTTTTAAAATAATAATGTTAATCTAATATAGACAATAAAGTTTTATTTATTGTTAGACAAATATGTAGGTACGTATTAGTTTATTATATTAACCATAGACAAATAATGTATTAACTAGTATCTGCGTAGCGTATACTTAATATTGTTATTTATTTTGATACTAATTTTATCTATTTATGTTCCCTTCAATTATACAAATTGGTAAATGCTCAAATATTATAAAAGTTGTAAGCTTTACGTTTCAGGTATGACGTAATTTAGACGGACTCTATCTCTCTCTCTCTTGAATTAATGTTGTAAGTTAAAGAGAGATAGCAATAGATATCCCTCACATACTTATACTATGAATATTTTTTATGCGACGATCGGTATCTATATTCAATATGGATAACTGTGATTTCCATTATAGGCCCATTCAAGAAGCTTATATCTTATACACTGGAGATTGCACTATTACCATTAACTTGTCACAAGAAAATATAACCTTGAATGACGTCAGTGTTGTTTTTTGTCTCTTTCTGTGGGTGACCACACTGGTTTGTATATTCAGGATTTTTCGAAATAGAAAAAACTAAAAATCATGGTCTATAAATAATAACGACATATATTTTTAACAGTATTTATATTATAATATTACTGGTCAACTTACATGAATAATTATCATCTTTATAGGTACATACCATTTTAATTGGTAGAGAATGATAGTTTTAAATAACGCTTGATAACTTTTGATCTCATACTACGATTTTTTAATTAAAATGAGTGCTACATACATTACTAGTTACATGCCTAAAAACATTTTCAGATTATATAGGTACTTTGTAAATACTTTTGTTATTTTAGTATAAATATTCAGTGAAATATAATGGTTTCATGGTGGTTAATTATAATATAATTAAAATTACTTTATCCACAGTTGAGACGCAGTAACAAGAATGTGGTAAATAAAAAGGTATAGCACTTTTCAAAAGGTATTTTTTTTCTGGACCGTAATCCTCAGGCTTAAAATGCAAACTGCATATTCTGGCATGTTGATAAATTTTACCCTTGATAGGCACTAAGGACAGCCATTTATTTATTTTTATTTCATTTTTTGGAAAGCTGAAATAAGTAAAACAAAAAAAATTTGGTAAGTTAAAAGAACTATTAATTTCTATGTTAAAGAAGAACAAACATAAAACCACATGTGAGTGCAATATCGATGTCGTGCGTTGTTTCATTACTAGTATAAAAATCTTTGAAATGGTGTTCTAAATGTTCATCATAATTTTGTTAACTATTACAATATTTTCTCTTCGCTATCCGTAAAAACTCGTCATCATGGTTACCTTACTTGTTAAATTGGTTTATTGAAAAATGATGAAATTATTAGGAAAAGAAGATAGATAGAAGATATTTAGCATGATTGATTACTAAAATGATGATAAAATTGACGATTTTTGCCATGAAAATGATTCTAAACAGGTAAATGCATGAGTATTGAGGAATATTGTAAATAGCGTAAATATACACTTGCCTGTGAAATTTTATGCCAGAATTTGGTGTCCAAAAACTTCTGCAATTTTTCACAATGCAATACATTATTTATATTCGGAAAATATTTATTAAATACGCAACAATATTAACTTAAATATTCGAAGCGACGCAATTTTTTTGACACTTATGCCATATTGTCAAAGTGAGAGTTGCTACAATTTTATTATGGTAACTACCCATAATCAGGGAGTATCGCTTTTTAATAATTGGTTCAGATACTTATTTTATTTAGCATAAATAATAATTGTCTCATCCAACAATGCTTCTGAATGACGTTGTTGGCAATTTATCAACAAACTCATGTACAAATACTAACCTTTTGCACAGAATATTACAGCATACATAGTAGCCTTGGGAAAACTTCGTATTAACAGTGGCAATACCAAGTTAGGTGTGAAAGTGATAAAACACAACATTTTTCTTGTTACACGTCAAATGTTCATACCGAAATCTCCAGTGTATAAGATATAAGCTTCTTGGGCCCATTAAATTAAGAAGAGCTGGAACGTCAACACATTTACACATTGCACATGTTAGGCCGGGAGATACTGACACAAAATTTCGGGTCATTTGTAACAGGATGGCGGTCTAGAGGGGTCTTAGTACGCAATGACAAAAAGAAAAATGATGGTCAGAACGCTGGTACCGGCGGACTAGTCGCGTGGGCGTTAGTCACACTCGTCGGATAAATAGCGAAAGTCCAACGATTTGTAACACAAAAATTTTAGAATTTACCGATAGCCCTTAAAAAAGATGTAGGCGGTAGTGTCATGCCATACTTTTACGATGTGACTTACAGTCCGCCATACCGACGTGAATGCGTTGATTTAAAAAAAACAATTCAACCATTTGTACCGGGCTAACTTTTGCACAGGTAACCATCGTCGTGCAGCCATTTACTAAAATCGCCATGCCATACTTTTCGGACGATTCCAAATGGTCGCCATACCGCGGAAAATCTGCAAATTTTTGAATTTTTTTTTCGCCAAACGATTTGTACCACCCTACATTTTTTTTTCAACAACTCCTGAATGATTATAAATAGAAGTGTGATAATGCCATACCTGTGGGAGGTGGCGAATGTGTATAAGATTTTTTTCTTATTGTAAGATTTTATTCGTAGTTTGAACGATTTGTAGCAGTATGGCACTAATTTTTCCCTCTATTAAAAGTATGGCAAATATAATAATGGTCACGTTGCATCATATACTTTCCAAAAATGCCGTACTGGTACAAATCGCCAATTCTTTTCATTTTTTTTTTACGTCTTGGCTTAAGTCTTACAATCATCCGCCCCATGTTTGCAATCTGCGATATTTTTTTCTAGGTAGAATTGTATACAAACAAACAGAATATAATGATCCCATACTGTAAAAAAATATTTTACGTATTGTACAGTCGTATTTTTGAAACGTGACGAATAAATTAATTTTTCAAGTATGGCAGCACTTTTTCCCCCTACTAGAAGTATGGCAAATATAATAATGGTCATATTTTATCAAATACTCTCCAAAAATCCAAATGCAATACTGGTACAAATTGTTTGGCGAAAAAAATTTTTTTTTTGCAGATTTTCTGCGGTATGGTGGCCATTTGGAATCGTCCGAAAAGTATGGCATGGCGATTTTCGTAAATGTCTGCACGATGATGATTACCTGTGCAAAAGTTAGCCTGGTACAAATGGTTGAATTGTTTTTTTTTTTAAATCAACGCATCGCGTCGGTATGGGGGGCTGTAAGTTACACCGGAAAAGTATGGCATGACACTACCGCCTACATCTTTTTTATGGGCTATCGGTAAATTCTAAAATTTTTGTGTTACAAATAGTTTGACTTTCGCTATTTATCCGACGAGTTCGACTAACGCCCACGCGACTAGTCCGCCGGTACCAGCGTTCTGACCATCATTTTTCTTTTAGTCATTGCGTAATAAGACCTCTGTAGAACCGCCATTCTGTTACAAATGACCCGAAATTTTGTGTCAGTATCTCCCGGCCTATGTATGTGTCATATTTTGCAATTGTTTATAAATACAGGGTGATGTAATTGGTGTAGTACGAATATCTAAAAATCTATGAAGAATTTTGTGATACAGTAAATGGAAGAATTATAGACTATTTTACAGTATTTAATAAAATCATTTAATTTTTTGTTCATTTTCATTAGAAATGTCAATTTTTCTCACCAAGGTGGAAATTTGGATGATAAGGATCTTGTTAGAAAAATATAAATTTTGACTAAAATCGGCATTTTTTTTTTCAAAAATCAAATTACTAATTAATAATCAGAGTTATCACATTATTAAAAAAAATAAGCCAAACTATACACAATTTTTACTTGATGCAATCCTCAAAGATCATGGACATAGTGTATTGCGCCTTCCACCATTCCATCCAGAACTCAACCCAATAGAGTTACTATGGGGCATAATTAAAGGGAAAGTAGCATCACAAAATGTGAACTTTAACTTGAAAACTGTGGAAGAATTATTTAGAAAGGAAGCAAATGCTATTAGTCTGGATATGTTTAGTGACGTTTGGAGAAAGACGCGAGAACATGAGGAAAAATATATTCAATTAGAACCAAAAGTAGATAATTACACTGACTCATTTATAATAACATTAAGAAATTCCGACGGCGAGTTCTTAGCGAGCGCGTATTGGTAGGTATTACGTACTTACTACAAATATAATATTTCTTAGATATCTTTACTCGACCAAAGTCAGGACAAGACTGCTCCGCAACTGCAGAAGACGTCCGTTATTTAAATCATTATCAAAACAACCATCCGTGTGTTGGGAGTGAGCGCACGTGTTATTTGTATTGTTTTTATGACCTGAAATTTAATTATTATTTGATAATTGAATGATTATTAATACTTTTATCCAATTGATTATTATTAGAATAAATAATTAACTTCATCAATTGATTTACTTTTAAATTATAATTTTACAGGTAAATTATGAGAGCTTTCATAATTATATTTGCATATATTTATCTACAACGCACCCATTTTACAATTCAAGTCTAAAATGAAACTAGAGTCGCATTTATTTTTGAACATACTGTAAGTGAAATTGCATAAGTGTGAGTACTGTGAACATGCCAGCTTTCCTTAATTGACCGATACTTATTATTTTATTTTGTATTTTTGGTATGTTTTATATTTATTATTGTATATTTATGATATTATGACGAAATCAGTCATAGGAAATCTATTAATAAGCTCAGTGTTACCATTGTTTTTAACCTGTATTAAGGCATTGACATTATATTTGACGAATGAGATTTTATTATTTATATTTATTGATATCGTAAAAATTGATTGTATACAAGGTTTAAATGTTATATAACTTGATAGGCTAATGCAGTTATGTATTTAAAAAATACAATAAGCAATAAAATGTGACATTTAAAGTTAATATACATTCTTGCGTAACGCATCTATTGGAATCATAAATTAAATTTACGAGACTATATAGTATTTCAATTACAATATAATAAACATTTTTTCAAGTTTGTTACAAAAAATAAATGATGACACAATACAATTTCTTTCATTACCATACAATAGCACCTTTATGTATTAAAATAAAAACCTGTTTAGACTCATCATCATATTTAATTATAAGTTATCAAGCGTCTTAATTAATTTTAATACAATACATATAATTACTAAACGAAGAAGTCTTGAGCTTTTAATCGCGTTCTCTTAGCGACATTAATTTGCAATAGATTATCTGTTAGATTGTTATCTGTGCTTGTGTTATCTGTGGTAGATGCTTTATTAGGTGTGGCAACCAATTGTCTTTGGGGTGTTGGTGTTTTGGGTAATGTATGTGTGATACCCATATCGTTGGGAGTTAGTTTCAAACGCGGTGACAGCAAATGTTTTGCCGCCAATTTCCTTGCCGCTGGTGACATGCTCGCTAGCCGCTCCGTGTTCGTTCTGAAACTGTTGAAAATTTAAATTAATATCTCTAATTACGCATGAATCTATACATTTATAACTTAATACAATTTGTGTTTTTTTAGATTTCTATTCCGTAGCCTTCTTTTCTCAAAATTTAAGGTGCGATATTGTTAGCATTACTCTTAAATTTTTAAAACTTCACATTGGATTTTGATGCGTTTTTTTAATAGAGTGATTCTCGAGGAAGGCTTTAGTATATAATTTATTAGGTTTTAGACAAAGCAGGTGAATCCACTGGTGGAACCGTAACCTCTAAAGCTACAGAGTGTAGGTGTAAGTGTAGCCAGTGTTATGTATAGTAAAAAGGTGTAAGGCCTCTTACACATTTGCCGTAGCGGCAGCGGCACCGTCGCCGCCTCGGCATCGCTGCGATAGTCTGCCTGATTTATATATGGAGCCTTACATACGACGCCGCGGCGGCGACGGCGAGTCTTTATGCCGCGGCGGCCAAAAACGCTGCCGCCGCGGTGTCGTGTGAAAAGGCTGTAAGTGTAGAGATAAACTACGATAACATGGCGCGCCCCTCCAAATTACTGTTTCAATGTGTATAGTGACATCCTTACGAAGGAGTTTGTATGTAGTTGTACGTATTCGTCTTTACTCGTACAGTACTCGTAATATCTCACTTATTACCAGATTTGTTGGTCAACTAATCATAAGTTGCCGAGCGCCCAAGACAACGCACGTGTCGTTTTCATAGAATACGTCAGTGCAGCGCCATTACTAATAATAATGAGCGATTAGAGCGTGACTAGTCGAGCAACAAATCCGTGGATTTGTTTTTGTTTGACGGCCGTCTCATTACGCACACATGCGTTGTGAATCTTGGTGGTGCATTGTAAATACTTTCACAAATACTTTCAAACGTTTTGAATTTTGGAGGGGCGCGCCATGTTATCGTAGTTTATCTCTAAGTGTATATGTACCTCTGCGGCGTAGGTGTACGTCTCGGCGTGGTGGGCCGGCGGCGACGCGCCACGCGCTCCGCGAGCTGCATCGCGAGCCGCTCACGAGCTCCCCCCTCGAGGATACGGTACGCGGCGCCTGCGCCCACACTACGGGAGTTATCCATAATTAATATCATTTAAATTGACGAAGTATAAACTAATATACAGTGTGGAAATTTTCGAGGGGCCCTGGAGGGAAAGTACTTGAAATACTGAAGATATCGAAAATATTTGAATGCAGTTCTATTTCTTTTTAAAAAGACGTGTGGCACTCGGGGACTGCCGCGGTAAAGCTATTGCATAGCATGCCTTCAAGCCACACCTCCGCGCCCGTCGGAGTGGGGAGCGTGAAGTTTTTTCGTTACGGAATTTCTCGATTCGGTCCCCGCGCTCAAGGCCCGCGATAGAAGCTATGCAATAGCTTAAAATAAAGGAATGCTTTCTTTCAGCAAAATTTGCTATCTTCAATATTTCAAGTACTTTCCCTCCAGGGTCCATCGAAAATTTCAACACTGTATATAGGCACGCTCTAAATTGAATATTACTGCCACGAAAAATATTGTTAATTTGAATGAATGTTTAATACAATGTCCTTTGGACATATTTTGACGAAATTTTAATGGGTTTAGTAAGTTGATTTGATTATAGTACGCGAATTTGTTCACACGAAAGATGAATGAAGTAAACTGAAATGTGATATGTGAGCTTGTTTAAATTAACCATATTTCTACAAAGATATTTACCATTAATTTCTTCATGTGAGAATATTACGATGTGCAGTGTCATGACCACGAATTTATAATATTATTAAACCGTTATTCAACTTTAGTTCATTCTCTTGATGAAAATTACTTTTATACCAAGGTAACCATAAAAAAATATGACAATAACAAAAATAAAACAAGACTCACGCAGGCAACGGAGTATCACCACCGTCCAATCTAAAGGGTGTACCCTCGATCTCTCCCCACGTCATCAAGGGAGATTCATCAGGCCCGTCACCAGGTCTTGGGGAAGGTGTTGCTACAAAATCGTACTGCCCCGTGGTTTTCTCCCCCGATATGCTTACACCATCTACACCGATTTTACCCTTGTCGTGAGCATCCTGAAAGTAATGTATGACATAAATACTGGCGCGCAAAGGATCTTGATTTATTTTAAACAAATAGAGATGACCAATGAGATAATACTCTTGTTTCTAAGAATCTAATTTAAGTTAAAAATAAATAAATGAGTTAGCATGACACACCTCTAAATAATTTTGCTTAGTTTTCCTTTTTTTTACTGAAAATTATGTGGGTATACAAATAATATAGTTTTCGTAAATGAATGATTATTTAGACTTGATTTACAACTATGACGATTTCCTAAGTATCATTTACAATAGAAAAAGAAATCATACAAAATACAAACACTCTATCGATAAGATTGTATAACTTACTTGAGATCTCGCAATAGCACTTATAGTCTCCTTATTTTTAGCGTAATCAAACGGTTGAACTTGTAGCCGCGTGTTATGGTGCTGTAGGTCGGGCTTCGCACTCGGAACTTGGGACTCCGCCCCATCGGGCACGTACATAATGTAGTTTTTGGCTCGATACCGCCATGTGTCCAACTGAAAGACATTTTCACGTTAGGAAAGTTTAATAAAATTTTGCGCATATAATCTTCGTAAAAATTAAAAATCCTATACAGTTTTTCGATGCATTTAGCGGAAGTTTAACTATTTCTGATTAAGTATTGTAATGACTAATTTGTTTAAGTTTTACCACTTATAAAATAAGAACAGCGTTGAGCTGTAGAGATTATGATGATGTATTTCGAAGTGAAACTTCTTCAAGCGCGTTGAGAGAAAAATTTCAAGGCGTCATGGCAATACCGTCACGTCATGCAGTAAGGCGACGATTTTGGTACCTTTGAATTTTGCCAAAGAACTTCTGACACGCGTGCATGGCACACACTTTTTTTTGTTGTAGAATATGTCTCCACTTGGAATAGTAAAACTAAAAAAAATACGACTTACCTCATGTGGTCTCTCTGTCTGATCAGCTTGCTGTTCTATAGAAGGCAAAGCTAGTGCAGCATCAGCGATTGCTGCCGAAGATATTTCCGAGTTAAACTGTGATGCCAGCTTAGCGGCCTTCTTTCTGTTCTCGAGAGCTATAACTTTATCGTAACTTGCATTGTCCTCGCTGGTGTGATGTGCGAGAAATGAATCTGGAAGTTAATAAATTATTAGATTGTCAAAAGAATATTATGAGAGTGAATAAATAAGACTAACTACTTGAACTAAATATTTGTTTCTTTTATTTGCCAGCAGTTCTAAAGGTATGAAAGTGATAAGGCAAATCTAAGAATTTTCGTATTAAGTGATAAAGAAGACATCTTCAATTCTACATTAATATGAAAGAAAAAATAATTGGCTATATTTTTCTAACAATGAAGATTAAGCTACTTTTCGAATACAAAAATTTATATTTTAAACACGTAAACACAACAAAATACAAATACATACCCAAACTATGATTATCTGTGATATCGTTGCACGAGTCCTTGGTTGTTAAGTTTACATCGGGAGTTCTCAAACCACCGTCAGAAGGTGAAGGAGGTCGATCTACACCAGGTGTGTCAAATGTGGCTGGAGAATTATCTGCAATAATTATAAACATTTATTATAAATATTCAGAATATTTATAACTGAAAAGACAAAAATAGTAATTATTCTCTTGAATAAATATTAAAAGAATAAGAAGTGAAATATTAACAAGATAAGAAGTTTGTTTGTTGTAAAATAGAAAGATGATAATCAACATGTTGAATCAACTTTGTTTAAATAAAGCTGTAGTGAAATGCTCTCAAGAACTAATCTTTTTGCAAAAATGGGAAATAATATTTCTTCTCAGAACAAACAAAATTGTGTGGGTCAGCTGCAAAGCAACAGATAGCTCAAAACCATAACTGTTTCTTTGTACCTAGTAAGGGGGCCTGAACCCCAATCCAATATGACAAACTTATGTATGAATTCAAATAAAGATTTTATTTATTTATTTATTTTATTTGTTCCAATGTTTTAAATGATATACTCACAAGGTTCAGTTGGTGGTCTCGTACCACTGTACTTCCGTGCAATCTCTCTGAGCCGCGCATAATCTTTATTTTCAGTTGCTTCCAAAAAGTCATTTTGAGCTTTCAGCTTTTCCAAATCAGGAAAGAAATCTCTTTGTATTATTTTTGATATACCCTGGAAACAAATTAGAAAAATTACACGATTCACTTTTAAAACTTACATATTATATGGTCGGAATTAATTTTCTTTACTATATTATCAATTGTGTACAATATTGGAAGTTTATTATTTTGAAATTTAATAGTATTAACGTTATAAAAAGAGCATGATGTCCTAAGATGTAATAAGGTATAACATATATGTATAAGACATAACAAGTAAACACAAACAAAAAACGAATTACATACCTACCCATTGATACAACATATTAAACCGTACTGTATCAAGAGAAGCTAGATTTATAAACTAACGCAATTGAGTACTTTGTGAATTACGTATTTAAACTAATAATGTTTTAATACAGGAATGTTTGAATATTATACTCAATTTTAGATTTCTTTAAATACAAATATTCGATATCATTAAATATTACGTTTTTCATGATAAGCAAAACTATACGCATATTGTTTATAATTAAATTAAAGGTCACACATACCTCTACATAATCCTCCTCATCTAAAACTTGTGTTTTTTTAATGAGTTTCCTTTTCGGCACTTTAGGGACTTTAAACACAGAGCTCTCACTCTTCAATATTTGCATGTTCTTTAACGCCGCTTCCCCTGGTCTAGATGGCGATGGACTTTCACTCATTTTGTAATTTACATTCCCTTTATCACTTTAAAATTAATAAAGTTTCAATATGTTTTAGCACAGCATTTCAATAATTGTGATTTCAATTGCCATATTTTGCCAATACAATAATAAATGTCAAATGTCAATGTTGGATGCTGTCAATGTCAATTTTGTTCTTACTTTTTTTTATTAAGATTTAATTGCCTGGCTACGAGAATGTCAATGGAGAATGGCAAACTCCCATAGGACTCTGGGCCTGATCGTTACACTGATGATTTATGGGGAATTAAATAGATAAAAATATACAGATTCTATGAATATAATAATTATAGATCTGTTCTATTGGATAGCAGAGATATTGGGGTGTAAAGTAACAAAAATAAAAGTTAGTTTGCTTGAGTTAAATGAATAGCATTGCCTTTTTCTAGGTCCAGGTTAGTTTATTTTCTATCTACATTGTCTAGCTAATAATAGTGTACCTAACAGTAGAACAGTCAGGTAAAAGAAATATTGGATCTAACACATATTATTCAACACACATTTTAACTTACCAAAACATCAACAATCACTAGGTTCTTATATCTTTATAAATGGATGAATCAGGATTCGCTTTCATAATAAGACTAATCAATTCAAATAATATCTTTAGAGTAAAAATCTTAAAAATAGACGATTAAGGCAATTTTGAATATAACGTTACTAAAACTTCACTCAAAAGTCAAACAACAAACATAACAAATCACTCATCACTGACACAATTATGATTAATAATTTGACATTTATTAATGGCCAGCTACCTAAATAAAAATGTTATAATTATTATTGATTAAGTAAAACATGTTTTTATTTTATAGAATGACCTAAATAAATTAAGATGTGTGTTAAAAAAAAGTTAAGTTTTGCTTCTGATTTTTATAGCATTTGAATTCAATAAAACTAAAAATGAATAGTAAACATTCATTCGTATTAATCTATATATTTGATTATTTTACTCCTGACAACACTGACATCTCTGCTTGATAAGACCGGTAGTGAACGAATTATCTTTTTTTTCAAAGATTTGTTTTCCCATAGAATCAGAAGTCAATATTTTACAAATAATTATTAAAATTAACATAATGAATTTTAAATATATTATGATTTCTGTAACAGTTAGGCCCAGTTTCGCCATTCTCCTTTGTATTGTTTTGGGTTTCTTCCATGGGTTTCATATATGCATGAATGTAAAAATATCGTAATAGCCTGTGGTAATAGCTAACATCTTGTATATAGAATTTTAAATATTTGGTTTTATGGCATTCAAATGCTTTATCTATTATTTATAAATTTATATCTTGTCTAAAACTATAGTTTAAAAGCATTAACAACGTCTTTGGCATTATCCGACTCTCTCATGAAGGTTTATGGCATTACTCGTTTACTTAAGTTATTTAGCCCGTATACTGTGCCATTACTCCTTATAGAACAGACACGTTGCCCTTTATTACATATTTTTCAACTTATACATATTAAGTTACTGTGGAACAAAATTATAACGCATGAGTATGTCGGAGACGGTCATTTGACAACGGACCAGTGGGCGGGGCTTAAAAAACATGGCTACGTATTGTGTGCAACAAAAGAATTAACCATAAGTTTACATTGAATTAGTGTCATCAATTTTAATTATTTATGTTTTCTATAAATGATTTTTTTCAATTTGTTGGATCATGAATGGATTAATGAATCCTCATTAATATCATTATGTTTTTTCACAGTATCCTTCTTTAAACTCCGATTTACTAGACGCTGATGTCGTGCCTCTATATTTTTTTTAGCTTTATTTGATTCTCTAGCAGAGCTTGGTAGATTACACGATGGAACACATGTTTTTTTTAAAGTCATCTTTTTAGTAATAACACCTGAAAAACAAATTTTTCAATTAGTTTTAGATTTATATTTACATTTATATTTGAGGTTAAACATTGTCAACTTACTTGGTACAATAAAATCATTCCTTTGAAAATGTAATGAACACACTCTCATATGCGGATTTATATTTTTCAATTTTAAAGCACGCTGCCAGGCTCTATCTACTTTTTCTTTTTTTCCGAAATAATTTTCAACATAAACAAAACTGCTACCAGGTTTAGGTATAGCATGAAAACTAACTTCTAAATTCGTATGAGATTTACTACCTACCACAACCGTTCACCGCACAATAAACTCTACTTTTATTTTTAGTACGAAATTTTAAAGAATTTTTATTAATTTAAAAAAAATATTTTTTTTAATAGATTCGGTAATATACTTGTGTACTTAAGTGCACACTAAAACTAGTTCTTTTTTTGAACACCAGGTGTCGTGACCAAAGTGGTCCGTTGTCATTAGAACGAAACGATAGCACACCCCGGACACTCCATACAAAATGATCGTTTTGACAGTCACACTGTAGAGACTGCAAATGTGTGTGTTAACGCTTTATGGTTGGCACATTTGTGACTAGCGTAAAAAAAAATTCGCGTTTTTCTGATGAAATACATCCGTAAACAGCACAATATCTAACCATTTTCTACGAAAAACGATAATCACAAATCCAAAATAATAAAATTACTTTAAGTCAATTTGATTAATGTTGTCAATCTTCGTTGCGTATCGTCCTTGAAGAAAAATATGGCCCATTTTATGTCTGATCGCGCGGGGGTGAGGTAAGTTTAATTTTGGCGGGAGGCGGAGAGTGTCCGTTCTGTAGCGTTTAGCTACTATTATGTATTCTGTGACGATAGTATCAAATTCAGATCCTACTTTTACTACAGAGTAATTAATATATTATGTACGACGTACTATGTACTTCTACAAGTATAATATTTATTTAGTACCTTCTTATCAACATATGCTCAAGAATCGAAAATATCTATATTCGTTATTATACTCTGTCCACTATAAGAATTGCTTTTTGACAGCTCGACGGGT
>CAJQZM010039018.1:0-10889 GCA_907164665.1 Colias nastes | reverse complement strand
TCAAAATATTGCTGCTGCGATGGTACCGAAAAATATAAGAAGAAACGAGTTGTATAATAATTTACATGTATTGATACATAAGGGGTATGGTTTTTAGAAGAAGCAGCATTTCCTCTTTGTCCGTATCCTTATCCCAAATGTAGAGGACTGTATTGAAATGATTTTCAAATTAATTTTCTTATAAGTTAAATATTCATTAAACATAAAACTATTAACCAACATAAGGACATCCAAAGCAATACTTTCCATTGTTACTTGTGTTTATTACGGCGAGATTGTTACTATACATATATTTTTCATATATATATTATTAAATATGCGTATGTTGTATTACCAATATCAAGTACCTAGCCTGAGCTACGAACATCGACCATTATATCGATATCGCTTATCGATAATACGTAGTTTGCATTAATTGTTTATTGAAGCGCTTGGACATTATTTTATAATGGAATCTAATCAGCACTTGCGTTAATGATGTCATTTTATAACCTAATTTTATTATTTGTCAGGGTTTTTTACAACCCTAGTTTAAGATTGAAATCATAATATATTAAATTACTCAAATACGAATCTAATTATCTAGTATCAACACTATTAAGAAGTTTAAATAGTTCTAAAAAGATAAATACAGTCCAGGTAAATTTTGTAACATTTTAACACAAAACACAAAAAAGTACCGGCTACGAGGGGCCTTCATGTCCGGTGTCGCCTTCATGTCCGGTGAAAATTATATTTTGTTAAGTTATTCGTGTTTTTCTTTTTTCTATCAATTATATGTGTTTATTCAGTAAGGTGGAAAAATTGATCGTTCTTTTAATTATAATCTGCTTTATTCATAGGAAAGTGGTAAACAGATTATTCAATGATATGATTATGAAGGTTGACAACAAGCTTCCACGCGCGTAACTTAACAATAGTTTTTAATTTAACTTCTTCTTCGACTTAATGAAAAATATCACGACATTGCCATTAATATTTTTGATAGATACATCCCAATCAGATACATAGTGTGTATTTTACAATCACATGTATACACAATTCTATTTCCAAATCTATTGGAAAGAATTCAACATCTAATAATAAAAGTACATTAAAAAGTTACCTTTAGTTTTTCCTTGCGGTCCACCTCTAGAAATGAGATCGCCTCCATCTTCTCTCCGCCAGACTATCTTCGGTGGTGGATATCCTCTGGCCTTACACACTAACTTAGCAGAACCACCCTCAGGTACCATCATGTCTCCAGACGTCTCCTCATAAATGATGTCGGGCGGTATTACTACTTCTAGAAATGCTGTCTGCACAGAACAAATAGTTTAAGACACATAATACCGTTCCAAGACAATCATAGTACATACGTTATGTACGTACCTATGTATTCAGTTAACATTATAGTTACTTGTTTAATTTGCTAATTGCTTTTAAATACTTGTTTCATGACATAGCCCGAAAATGAGATTACTGTTGGCATATTACTAGTTGATGGTACCTTGAAACGTTTATTCCAGCCAAAAGAATCCATTGTTATCCAAAATTCAATATTATAAAGATAATTAATTCGTACCATTAATTATATATAATGAAATTCAATATGTCGAAATTAATAGAACGGCATAAATTATAATAATTACCTGCATTTTCATTGGATCTGTATTAACTTGGCACATGTACTGTCCCCTGTCCTCCCGCTTCACTCCGCGAATGTTGAGTGTCCAGGTATTGTAGTCGTTGTGGGTGACGCTCAGCCTCGCATTGTTCGTGATCACGTGCTCGTGTATAGCTAAAATTGCCTTTGTATCCGCCTTGATCCACGCTACCTGTCTCGGGAAATGTATCCAACAATCCGTCATATACATAAACTTTCGAACAACAAAGCAGTCGGACAGAAAGTTCCGAGTAAAAAGATTGGAACGGAACGGGCTCAGTCCTGCATATTCGATTATTCAACGATACAATACAATTTATACAACTGTCGGATATCTGAGCGCTGAATTTTTGTAAGAACAAGTCTAATTACAAGCGAATTCTTCCCAAGAGGCAGTCATGACAACGATCCTCGAGCGAGCAACACTATCTTGTTGCGAGAACCTCGCAAAATGCTCATGGAATTTTTAATTACATTTTCGTCTGGTAGCCGCTATGAGGCGCACTGTGGGCGCGCGGTGGAAACGCCCTCGTTTCGGCCGTTTCACCAAAGGCGTCGACATCGCAATAGAACTTAATTTCCTGCATAGCTTCTTACAAAAAGTGACTGTCCCCAAAAATATGGCATGAAACTCTTCCAAAGAATGTTTGTGATGAAATTTATGGACTATGGGTTACCTTTTTAATCATTAATTATAATTATGAAATAAAATCTAAGTAATAAGATTCATTTTACGAGTGCAAAGTGCGCTAGAGATCAGTGCTATCATAAGAGTGAATATTCTACTTTAGTTGCTTTCTTCATTTGAAAACAACTGGTGCAACACTAAATTGTGCTCTAGGGTACCTAAAGGAACTTTTACTACAAGTGTACATTTATATTCCACAAACAAAAGTCTTAGTGCAGTAACCTTATTTCATTCATATCTTAAACTCTTTATAATACCTATTTCATTTCATACGAACGTTAAAGAAAACTGAAAAGAACAATGCAAGTTTAGAAGTACGCTTATAAAGTTTATCAAAGAAATTATATTTTTTGAATACAAATACTGTAATTAAAATGTTAGTAGTCTATAACTTCTAAAAATGCATTGCTAATAAAACTAAAACGATGTTATTATGTAAAGATATATAATAATATATATAATTATATAAATAAATTAGTATTTACCAGAAACTCATCCATACCAGCGGTGCATATCGAAGTTATGTTATGTTTAATGTTGTAAGTGCATTTACAATTTATCCTATGTGGTTTGAGAGCAATTGATTTTTAAAAAAACATAATAGTGAACTCATTTTGGTAAATGAAATAAAAACACAAGGCGTTCAATGATGAAAATTGTCATTATAAATATCATGTACGATCACATAGAGATAACATAACAAATGTTTCGATAATAGCATAGGATGTAGATTAGCTGTGGGGACAGTTGAGAGCTCTGCCTCTCGAAATGATTGAACAGGGACCAAGGGGGTTTGTCCTGGCTTTATTTTAATTTCGTAAAGTGACTGTTTTGCAAGCCCTCCTTACTTAGTTGGAATAACCTCGTGGAGGTTTGTTGAAACAATTAGTAGAAAACATAGATGCTATCATCTTGAAACTTTTATGTCTTGCTTGGTTATGAAAAAATACATTTATGTTGGACCATATAAAAGTAATTAAAACGAAATACTTATAATAAACTAAAAAATAATTATAAAGAGTTAGATCTAGTGCGATTGTGTTTGCATGCTCTTTTGAAGTTAATTAAATACTAAACTCAAGAAACGTTCCAGAAAGTATGTATTTATTATGCTATATTTTTGCAAAAATGTATGCTTTAATTGTCCGCGTATAAAACGGCGGCAATTTTATAGTGAATTCTTGAGCTTTAGTTAATTTATGTACGTGTGTGTATACGGTGCAAGTGGTGCATTGTATTATTACCAACTATGCTACTATTGTGAACAAAGTCTGTGCGAAAGTTATCGTGTCACACTCTATACTAGATAGAGACAGTATCTAAGTAGTGATGGAAAGTGCATAGAAAGTCGTGTGCTAAAAAAGTGTGCAGGAAGTGTGATAGTCAGTGCAGAGGTCTAAGTAAGATCTATAATTGAGACTAATATTTATTTTATTTTATTATATCTTATGCTGAGAATTTATTGCCTTTTGTCTTTTCTTAAAATTGAACTAAGCATTGATCAATAAATTTAATTGTAAATGAACAATCAAAAAACAAAACATGAATACATGACAGGTAAAGAAATAATTTACACGTGGTAAATTTAAAAAGCTGCTGCTTGATAACTACGAGCAATATATGTATAAATTTTACCATTCAGCTCCTGTTTCTCTTCCAATAGCCCATGTGCGCTGAGAATAGCGTGATTTATGAATAAATAACAAATCAATAACGGGACCGTGTCTCACAATTATAGATCTTATCTCTGAAGTGCAGAGTGCTCCTCTATTCAGTCGGCTAGCTGTATTGAGTTAGTTTGATACACACCCTGGCAGTGGCGGAGTCGCCACTCACCCTGTAACCACCGAGGTTATTAACCACGCAGGTGAACGTTGCGTCTCTTCCTTGGGCGATGGTCACATTCTCCAGGGGGAACAAGAAGTCCGGTTCCAGACCTAGCGCTGAAACGGAAAATGATGTCATTAAACGGAAACAGAAAATTCTCAGGCACTGAACTTATCTTTATACTAATATATTTTATTCCTCTTTTGATAAATATGTATGACTGACTTTTTTACTTAGGATTTAGAATTAGGATTAGGAATACAGGCTTAGGATTACAATTCATAACTTTTTAATGTACAGGAAGATAAATTAATTCAATTTTATTTACATTGTAAACTAAAATGTAATCAACTAGATTAGGTTTTATATCACAAAATTTACATCTGTTCTAACGGAGAATATCAAAGACTAGTTTCAAATTCAAAACGTTGGATCTATTTAAACAGAAAGCTCCCGTTCATGTTTTGTTTAGATAATAGAAAACGTTAATGATGAATTTAAAACACAATACGATTCAGTACCACTATACTATTTTTAAGAAGTATAATTTGTATAATTTGGTATACAGTTTTTTTAATTTATTAGGTAGGTAGGTAGGTTAGGTATTAGAGATATTAGAACTATAATATAAATATAGATATTGTTTTATTCCAGCTACATAAATTCATCCAAAGTCTTTCTTCAAGGTATACAAAATTCAAAAGGTATTTTTGGGAGTCGCTTAAATATATCTTGGCGAGTCTTTTGTATTGCCGGAACGAATGGATCGCTGGAAGCGTCAATATTCTACGTGACCAGTCGTGTGTCCAAGGAAACATGTGTCGGAAGTGAAGACTATCTATTTGCTCATAGAATAGCGACGGCTACATCATTTGTTGACATTCAAATCTAGCGACGATTACATCTGAATTTAACGGGATTTTGATACGTCTTACGTCCCGAATCTTTTTGCTTTGAAATTTTTTGAATATTTTTTATGCTAGAAATAATAATATTAGTACTATTGTTTAATAAATACTTTTAAAATGAAAAAGGCTAAAAAATATTTCTTAATGTTAAAGAAATATAATATTACATAATTGATTGAAAATATCCTTTAAATTTTCAGAACATAAAGGCAAAAAAGTACAAAATCTTCTATACCTACCTGCAAAGTTGGATTGACTTTTCGGAATATAGAGCCCCGATAAAAATAGAGTGCATCAAAGCGAGCCAATACCGTCGTGTTTGTACGACAACGTGTGGTCCGCCCAAATGGGTCAATTGAAACACAAGTGCAAATGTCGCTACGCTAAAATGCCGGCGTTATAACATGTCCTACAAACATCTAGGCAATAGGTATTGTTGCGGCAATAAGGTTCACTTTTGCTTGTATTGGAAGGCCAAGTAAAACACACGTCTAATCTCGATAACATTTATTTCGTTACTAAAATTACTAAAGCTACTTACTAGCGGCGGCGCGTACATACCGCCCACCAAAACCTATAGGTACCTAGGTTTTATCTCAATTGGCTAACATTTTTGCATTACATACCATCGAATCTAAACTTAAACATGCATTCTTCAAATAAACAAAAAAAACAAATGATTTTAAAATTAAGTTATACAAATCAATAATCAGTTACTGTTATTATCTAAACATTGTACATTTAGATTAATTATGTAATAACATTTTTTTTAATAATTTAAATAAATATGGCAACTAATATTTAAAGATCCAAATCATTATTAATAGGTAATGGGCATAATTTGGAAATTGATCGCTTCATCTATTTTCCGCGGCATTTTAAAGAATACACACGACATATCCCGTCAGCTCCCGAATGTTTTTCTAGAATACGACCCAAAGCCCATTTACCAGGAGGTAAATGTTCTTCCACGACCAGGACTACATCTCCCACTTTGAATTCATCTTGTCGTTTTAGCCATTTGGGTCGTTGCTGTAGACGTGACAAATATTCTGTTTGCCATCTCTTCCAAAAGTCTTGTAGTAACCTTTGTGCATACTGCCATCGTGAAAGTCTGTTGAGGTTTATGTCTCTCAAATCTGGTTCGGGTATATTGATTGGGGCTTCACCGATGAGAAAGTGGCCAGGTGTAAGAATATTCAAATTATCGGTATCTGTATTGTCGATTGGACACAATGGTCTGGAATTTAAGCATGCTTCTATCTGGCACAGCAATGTTGTCATCTCTTCGAAAGTCAGATGCTTATCTAAAATTCTTCGCAAGTGATATTTGATGGATTTCACCCCCGCTTCCCATAAGCCACCAAAATTTGGACTGTAAGGTGGATTGAAGTGCCATTGTATGCCATCTTCTGCTAAAGTAGCCGGTAGATGGCCTGGTATTTGTAAATTAGCCTGTTGGAACAGCTCCAACAATTCCTTGTTGGCACCTACAAAATTAGTGCCTTGATCGCTCCAAATGTGGCTACATCTCCCCCTTCGAGCTACAAAACGTTTTAACGCGCCTAAGAAAGAATCAGTGCTTAAATCCCCAACTAATTCCAAATGAACTGCTTTGGTAGACATACATACAAATATGCAAATGTATGCCTTATTTGTTTTGGACCCTCTACCCCTTGAAGTTAAAATTTGCAGTGGACCAGCGAAATCTACGCCGGAGTGTAAAAATGGCCGTGACGGAGTCACCCTCACCTCAGGTAAGTCTCCCATAATTTGTAATCTGGGTTTTGCTTTAAGTCTCGCACATACAAAACATTTATTGATATATAATGAAACAAGTGATTTAATTTTAATAATCCAAAAACGGCTTCTTATATAATTTATAGTCAATTGTGTACCACCGTGTAGCGTCTTTTTGTGTGCATCAGCTATTATTAAAGTAGTTAAACAGCTCTTATTGCTTAAAATCATGGGATGTTTCTCCGTTTCTACAAGATGGGCATGCCTGAGTCTGCCGCCCACCCTGAGAATGTTTTCAGCGTCCAGGTAAGGATTAAGATTTTTAATACAACTGTTGCCTTTTATTTCTTTCTTTTGTTTTAAATCTTCTATTTCTTCTGAAAAAGTTTCCCTTTGGTCTAATCTTACACATTTGATTAAACTGTCATGTAGCTCATTTGTAGTTATAGCCTTAACTTCTTTAATTTTCCTTACATTTAGAAACCGCGTGCAATAGACTATTGCTCTCAGTAATTCATATAAGTTATTAAAATTTTTAAATTTATTTGACCAATGTGCCTCATCTACTATTTTTGTATTTGATATAATCTTTTTTCTTTTTTCTAGGTTGGTGTCATAAACGAAATTTTTCAAAGAAAGCTGCTCATCTCGTAGCCATTTTGGACCTTCCCACCATAATTTACAATTTTTAAGTTCAGGTAATAACATTCCACGTGAAGCAACATCGGCAGGATTTTCTACAGAAGGTACGTGGTACCATTTATTTCCTATAGTTTCCAATATAGTTGCAACACGATTCCGTACAAAGGTTTGCCATCGAGAAAGATCTCCCTGAAGCCAAGATAAAACTACGGTTGAATCGGTCCAACCATATATCCGATCGGTTGGTATGTGTGTGGCGTCACTTATTTGTTTTAATAATTTGGCAAGTAAAACTGCACCACATAGTTCTAAACGGGGCAGAGATACAGGTTTAACCGGTGCAACGCGACTCTTCGCAGCTATGATGCCTGTAACATATGAATTATTTTCTACTTTGACTCTCAGGTAAGCTACTGCGCCATATGCCTTGGAAGAAGCATCACAAAATCCATGCACTGTAACATCAGACATATTTTGAGTATGACTGTATAACCATCTATTTATTTTTATATCTTTTATATTTCTTAAACTTTCTTTAATCTTTAACCAATCTTCTTTTATTTCAGGTACTACTTCTTCATCCCAAGAAATTCTCATCAACCACAATTTTTGAATTATTATTTTTGCAGGCAGGAGTACCGGAGTTAACCAACCGAGAGGATCAAACAAGCGTTGAATTTCCGAGAGTATGGTTCTTTTGGTTATGATTGCCGGTGACGCAGGTAAGTCAGCATAATAATGTAAAGTATCATCGACCACATTCCACGATAGCCCTAACGTCTTTACTGTTCCTTCAAACTTAAAATCTATACTCAGGCGAGAGCTTAGTTCACCGGAAGAAAAGTTTTGCAAAAAATCCTTATTATTTGATGACCATTTCTGTAATTTCATTCCTCCTCTACTTAGTATATTTGAAATTTGTTTCGCTATTTTTGTAGCCTCCTCTACCGTATCCTGACCGGATAGTAAATCATCCATAAAAAAATCATTTTTTATTACATTAGCAGCCGCAGGATAGCCTCCTCCTTCATCGTTAGCAATTTGGTGAAGAGTTTTTACAGCAAGATAAGGTGCCGATGCTGTGCCGAAAGTAACTGTCAATAAACGATAATCCTTTATAGGCTCATCAATGCTATTCCTCCATACAATTCTTTGATAATCAGCGTCCTCTGTTGTGATTAATATTTGCCTATACATTTTTTCTATGTCTGCGACAAAGGCAATTTTCCGAAGTCGCCATCTCATAATCAAGGATCTCATATCTTCTTGTAGCAGTGGACCAACAAGTAAGTCATCATTGAGTGATATATTATTTTTGCCTGTTGCAGACGCGTTGAAAACTACTCTAACCTTTGTGGTATCACTTGCTTCTCTAATAACTGCATGATGCGGTAAGTAAATAGATGGGTTATTAATTTCGCTTTCTGGAACTTCTTCCATGTGGTTTAACTTTAAATATTCATTAATCACATTTATATACTCTCTCTTTAAATCCGGGGATTTGACAAATTTGGATTCTAATTGCTTAAATCTGAAAATTGAAATATCACGGGTATCACCTTGTGTTGCTCGTGGGGGTTCGTGTTTTACAGGTAATTTTACAACATATCTTCCTTCCGCTGTCCTTGTATATGTATCTTTATATGTTCGTTCACATGTTTCTTCTTCTATGCTTAATTTTTTGTTTGTTTCAGGATCCAGCTCCCACAACCTTTGCAACATTTCATCCACATCTATACGATGGTGCATAACTAGCATTTCATTATTAGATTTCATTTCCGTATTGTCTAACACGGAACCGAATAATATCCATCCCAAGCTTGTTTCTTGTGCGCATGGTGAACCAGGAGGACCCTTGATCAAAGGTTCTTTGATTATTTGTGCATATGTGGTTACGCCCAGCAGCATATCAATCCGTCCAGGTATATTGTATGTAGGGTCGGCTAATACAAGACCTTGAAGATGTGACCATGAAATTTTACTGTCTATCAAATGTTTGGATGGTAACACATTTGTTAAACGAGTAGTAGAAATGACATATGCATCAATGAACAGTTGGAACTTGTCGTCATATCTTGATAAAAGCTCTAATCCCACCGTGTGTTTTACCTTAGTTTGTGTAGATCCTATTCCCGTAATACTTACATCTATAGCCAATGGTTTACGTTTAACTTTAAGCAGTTGAGCAGCTCGTTCGCTTATAAAGTTCGCTTGTGAGCCTTGGTCTATTAGCGTGCGGAGTACAGTTACTCTGCCGGCGCCATCTGTAACAGGGACAAGAGCGGTAGCTAGCAGAGCAGAACCTTGTTTAGTTGCTACGAAAGAAGAGATAGTGTTAAACTGTTCCTCCAAGTGTTGCTCCTGCTGTTCTTCGTCTATCTCATCCTCCACCTGATTAAAGTGCGATTCTATGTTGCTGGGTTTGACCACGGCCATTGACTGATGCAACAAAGAATGATGACGCCGTTGACATACCTTACAAGAAACCCGCAAACGACATTTGCTCACCATATGCCCACTGCATAAACAATTAAAGCAAATATTATTGGAACGAACAAACTCATTCTTTTGTTGTGGTGTAAGTGATATAAATTCTTTACAGTGACATAAAGCATGTTCTAGTTGACATTTTGGACAGGGTTTAAATTGCACTGCGGGCGTCGCTATATGGAATGACCTTTCTTTAGATGTCGATGGCGTTAATAATTCCAAAGTACGAAATTTTAATTGTAAAAACTGTTGTAATTGTTCCCAACTTGGTAATTTGTCGCTATCAGTCTGGACATACTCTTCCCAATCCTTATGTGACTCTGGGTCCAATTTCTGTACAACCAGAAATATAATTAAAGGATCCCAAGAGTCTGTGATTATGTTTATGTTTTTTAAACTATTAAGGCACTCCGTGGTAGTATCCAGTAAGTTTTTTATTAATTTATAATTTTGTGAGCTCATTTTCTTTTGATTAAATAATCTTTTTAATATTGAATTAACCATCATTTTTTTATTTCCAAATCGTTTATTTAATAAATTCCAGGATTGCTCATAATTAGCTTGTGTTATTTGAACATGTTTTAATATATTTTCAGCTTCACCAGTTAAGCTACTCTTTAAATAATATAATTTTTGTACATCCCCAAGCGCGGAGTTATTATGCACCAATGACTGAAACATATCTCTATACGAGGGCCAATCTTCATATGAACCCGAAAACGTCGGTAGTAATATTTTAGGCAGCTTTAACTGCTCGTTCGCGTTATTTGCTACTTCCAAACTTGTTCCATAGGCGGGACTCTTATTAGCGTTTATTAAAAGATCTTTTAAATCGGCTTTGATGCATAAATAAAGATCTTCAAATACAAAAAAATCTTCGTTCACAAAATACGATATTTCACATTTCTTTTCTTTAGGCACTGTTCTCACTAAACTATTGTGAGCCTCT